>JAWPHD010019101.1:0-37048 GCA_037043455.1 Cyrtodaria siliqua
CCCAGAATTTGCAGAAGACAAAATTACTTATCCAACCCTTTACAACATACTATAAGGAAACCAATTCCAAAATTAAGTTCAGCTAGGACAAGAAATGTAAGAGATATAGACCTGTAAACACAGCTTACACGCAAAATTTGATGTGAAACAGACATATTTTAAGGGCTATCAGAATTTGGGTTCCATGGGAGCCCAGGGGTTACGGGAACCAAAATTGCTTATGCAGCCCTTAAGATAATGCTATAAGGAAGCCCATGGCCAAATATGGTTGTGCTAGGGTAAGAATTGTAAGAGACAAAGACCTGTAAACACAGCTTACACGCAAAATTTGATGTGAAATAGACATATTTTAAGGGCTATCATAATTTGGGTTCCATGGGAGCCCATGGGTTACAGGAACCAAAATTGTTTATGCAGCCCTCAAGATAATGCTATAAGGAAGCCCATGGCCAAATTTGGTTGTGCTAGGATAAGAAATGTAAGAGATATAGACTTGTAAACACAGCTTACACGCAAACCTTGATGTGGGACGCCGACGCCAACGCCGACGCCGACGCCGACGCCGACCCCGTGGTGATTACATAATCTCTCTTATTCTTCGAATAGTCGAGCTAACAAGTTCGCTTTTCTACATTTTACAGGATACATTGATTTATTTTTACCAGGTTCTAAATCTACAGCATTTTAGGAAGAGATCACAGAAAAATGCATGTTGATATAAGATTTCTAGGTAATTCTGCCTCATTTTACACATCATGGGTCTATTCTCCACGGGGCTGTATTTTTGTCTAAATTTTGATAGGTGTGACACCTATCAATAAACTGGTCATTGTAGATTCTCCCAACATAATCGGAACAGCCTCAGCCATTTTTTTCAAAAATAATCTTGGAAAGGAATAGACACCATCTTGGATACTACTTTTCGGTCACGTGGGTTCAGTCACATGGAATAAACAATGGCGGCACCCATAGAACCATCATGCTGCTCCTTTTGTAGCCTGGTTCCCTGGCCTCCCACAATCCCATGCAAAACAATGTGGGAGGCCAGGGAACCAGGCTACTCATTTTGTCATGTAAAAAAAACATTACGCAAATTAATCACAAAATATTTTTATATTTAACTATTTTAACTTAAACTGACTATAAAATGATGACTTATTTCAGAAGAGTTTAACATTTGATAAATGACACAAATATGTTTAAAATCAATCCTTTTCCGGGTCTATATTTTTGTTACGGTTTACACTGTACTTTGCCAGGGCAAATCATCCAAACTCATTGAATCGACGTCTATCTTTGAAAATATCTTCGAGCATTATTTTCGATGATCTACGAAAATGAGCGATTTTATATAATTGCCAACTCTCCTGTAGAAGGGTCTACAAATATAACAGTGTTCCACTTAACTGGTCGTGAAAAACTCTTCAACGGTACATATAAAACAAAAGTGTTCCAATTAACTAGTCATGCCAGAATCTCCAACTCCCCTGTGTTTATCTTTCTAGACATTATAGCTAGGGACCAAAACACAGGTTTTAGCCATCTAGACACGCCGGACAAAAGCACCAAACTAAAAATTCCTCAAATGTGTGTTTTATATTTCTCCATATTTTTAAAAGGGTCCCCAAAGTTTGTGAATCCCTAAATGTATTTTTTGGGGTAAAAAAACTGCTGATTTCTGGAATAATTCAATAAAAATATATTTTAAATGTTTTTTTAAATTTTATTTACCCATTTAAGGGTAATGATATATTCCTATGAAATAATAAATACATAAAGGGATAAATATGGGTCTTTTGGCAAAAAAATAGGGGAAAAAAAGAGAGTAAAAACCCACTAAAACTGCTAATTTCTGGAATAGTTCAGTAACATTGTTATATATATCTTTAGCATATCTCTTATTTTCTTTTACCGTATTAGGTATAATGATGTTTTATACATTTCATCTTATTTTTAAACAATATGTGGGTATGGTCTTAAGTGTAATATTACAGGTATGCCCTGTATGTGTATGAGTGTGAGTCACTTGAAGCCTTCTGACTATATGTTTGTCTGTACAATATGTTGGTGTATGTTTACGTGTATGGTATGGCCTTTGTCATTTTGAGTATGAGCTACTTGAAGACTTCTGAAGCTTTGTTCTGTACAATACATGGGTGTATACTTATGTGTAAATTGACATACAGGTATTGCCTATATTTGTATGAGTATTGGCTACTTGAAACATTCTGACTCTATGTTCCATAAACTACTTTGGTGTAGGCTTATATGTAACCTGACAGGACTGTCATTTATGATCTGTATATAGGTATAAGTGTGGGTAACTTGAAGCCCACTGTCTCAGTGTTGTATCCAATATGGGGTTGTGATCTTACATGTAACATGACAGGAAAGGCCTGTATCTGTATGAGTTCGGGCAGCTTGAAGCCTTCTGCATCTATGTTCCGTACAATATGTGGCTCTATACTTACGTGTAACATGACAGTTATGATCTGCATCTGTATGAGTGTGGCTAGCTTGAAGCTCGCTGCCTCTGTGTTCTGTACAATATGTGTGTGTGGGCAACTTGAAACCTTCTGCATCTATGTTCCTTATATGTGTTAACATGACATGTAAGGCGTGTATCTATTTGGGTGTGGGAAACTTGAAGCCCCACTGCCTCTTTGTTTTGTACACTATGTGTTAACTGATAGGTATGGCCTATATCTGTTTGATTAGGGCAACTTGAAGCCCACTGTCACTATGTTCCTTTGAACAATACGTGGGTATATATACTTTCTTATAAAAAGACAGGTATGGCCAGTATTTGATGGAGTGTGAGTAACGAAGTCCACTGCCTCTACGTTCTGTACCATACATAAGTATGGGCAACTTGAAGCTTTCTGCAGATCTATGTTTCGTGCAATACATAGGCATTCTTACATGTTAACATGACATGTATGGCTGTTTGTGTGACATGAAGACATTGCTTCTCTGTGTTCCGTACAATACATGGGGTATATCCATATATGTAACATGAAAGGTAATGGCCTGTATCTGTATGGGTGTGGGTAATTTGAGCCACCTTCCTCCATGTTCTGAACACTGGTATGGCTTGTATGAGACTGTATGGGTGTGGGCCAGCTGTCCTATGTTCTGTAAATATGTGGGTGAACTAGGTTCGCGTTAACCATTCGTCAAATCTGGGATTTTCCGAGATTTTTTAGACAAAATCGGTCGGAAATTTGGATTTGCAAGACCGCTGATGTCTGGCGAATCCAAATTTCCGACCGATTTTGTCTAATATACGACGTCTTTGACTGTTTATAAGCAAATATCCCGCTGGGTGTTGTTAGCTAATTAACGACATATCGCAGTGTTTATTGAAAACTGCTTTCCAATTGGTGTGTGTGCACTAGACGCCGCCCCCTGTTCCCTGTCAATCAACTAGTTTGTGTCCCCGTGCTGAATATTATCCATATACTGAATTGCGTTGACACTGTTTGTTTAAGAATTAATCAGCCAGAGATTAGAATGAAGTGGCTTTTATTACTTATTCTATGCATGATAGTCGTGGTGTATGTAGCATTTCTGAATTTTGTATCAAAATGCAACGCAATCTTTCTAGCTTCTTTGGAACCCCTGTTAACAGGAAACAGCCAGAGACTGAGTCACAGACACGAACATGCATTCATTCTGTCCTTTTTAAAATTTCAGTCTTGACAATTGTTAAAAATTAAATTACATTAAATTAAATACATATTTTTAAAAGTTTTGACTATTGTGCAACTCAACTTTTAATTCTAAGCACTAAAGCAGAATGCAGCATGCATATGATATGGAAATATTGATACCTTATAGGTTAATATTAAAGCATACTCTTTTAACTTACTTTTGACGTGTACGCAAACGTGAGGTTTTAGTGCCTTCAATTAAAGTTCTAAAATATTTTGGCAAAAGTCTGGCTTAAGACATTCTAACCTAGCTAAAGAAATTGTTAGGACTTTAGCAAGATTTGGCTAAAGGCTTTAAAATTCTAGCTCTAGCCTTGCGGTGAATACTTACATCACAGGTGTATCATAATGCAATTCTGGAAGAATGACTTTTAATATGCTAAACAGGAGTCTTAACCTAAACAAAAAAACAAAAACATTTAATATATTATAGAGGAGCTTAATCTAAACCAAAAACAAAATAAAACATATCCGTGTAAATGGTCTTTGGGTTAAGCCATACTTAAAAATATATTGCTATCTTAAGTTTTAACAAAATGGCTGCCATCCAAGCATTTGGATGGTGGCCATTTTGAAATGTGATAAACATAGTATTAACATTGAGTTGGGTCGGGTGAGGGGTGGTGGAGATTTATTATATTACAGAGCAGCTTAAACTAAGCCAAAAATAAAATAAAATAAAACACTTCTGTGTAAATGATTTTTGGGTTAAGCCATAATTAAGAATAATTAAGCCATAATTAAGAATAAATTGCTATATTTAAAGTTTCGAAATCAATACACAACAATGTGTAAATGATTTTTGGGTAAAGCCATAATTAAGAATAATTAAGCCATAATTAAGAATAAATTGCTATATTTAAAGTTTCGAAATCAATACACAACAATAGATATTTACAATTCACACACTGCAATATCTGTGAAAATCAAGAATAAGACTTTATTTGATGATGTAGAAAACTTTGAACAGGTAAATGTATTTATGAATTTTCTGGAAACAGCTGTGCAGCTGTTACCTCATTTACCCGTGCAGTCATGCAGTGGGAAAAGTAGTATCTACGTCATGCAAATAACTTATTTTTACATACAACTTAGTAGCGGATTTAAATATGTGTTTCTCTCCGAGACTATCAAGAAATGTTTATATGATATAGTTTCTTGATTTTACAACCAAAAATGTATTATTTCCAGGGTGCAAGAAAAACTTGCTAAACTTTATTCCCTCAGTATATTATAGAGGAGCTAACATCTAAGCCAAAAACAAAATAAAACATGTCTGTGTAAATCTTTTTTGGTGGCCATTTTGAAATGTGTTAAAAATAGTAACTGAATGACCTGTGACCTTGGGGACCCTTTTCGAATTTCAAGTTAGACTACCAACTACTATCACAGAAAGTTTGATGGTTTAGTCCACTCTGTCCACATCCGACTAGTTTGGTCCCCAGCTATTATAGAAAAAATTGTCCAAGCAGAAGGTTCAGATCTTTAGGACTGGAATTCTCAGTATAAAATAATGATTTATCTGCATGCTCTAATACTGTGTATGTTACAGACATTAAACCTGTTTCATGCAAATTTACATTTTTTTATACATTTATAGAGATTTTGAGTGTTTCTGAATTAGTGAAGGAATAATAAATGAGGTTCAGATGTTCAGCACAAGATTTAATATGGTAGATTATATTGGTACAAAGTGCCTGATAAAAGATAACTATATGTTCAGCACCAGATTTAATATGGTAGATTATATTGGTCCAAAGTGCCTGATAAGAGATAACTTTATATGTTCAGCACAAGATTTAATTAATATGGTAGATTATATTAGTCCAAAGTGCCTGATAAGAGATAACTATATGTTCAGCACCAGATTTAATATGGTAGATTATATTAGTCCAAAGTGCCTGATAAGAGATAACTTTATATGTTCAGCACAAGATTTAATATGGTAGATTATATTGGTCCAAAGTGCCTGATAAGAGATAACTTTATATGTTCAGCACAAGATTTAATATGGTAGATTATATTGGTCCAAAGCACCTGATAAGAGATAACTTTATATGTTCAGCACAAGATTTAATATGGTAGATTATATTGGTCCAAAGTGCCTGATAAGAGATAACTTTATATGTTCAGCACAAGATTTAATATGGTAGATTATATTGGTCCAAATTGCCTGATAAGAGATAAATTTTTATGTTCAGCACAAGATTTAATATGGTAGATTATATTGGTGGTCCAAAGCCCCTGATAAGAGATAACTTTATATGTTCAGCACAAGATTTAATATGGTAGATTATATTGGTCCAAAGTGCCTGATAAGAGATAACTTTATATGTTCAGCACAAGATTTAATATGGTAGATTATATTGGTCCAAAGCACCTGATAAGAGATAACTTTATATGTTCAGCACAAGATTTAATATGGTAGATTATATTGGTCCAAAGTGCCTGATAAGAGATAACTTTATATGTTCAGCACAAGATTTAATATGGTAGATTATATTGGTCCAAAGTGCCTGATAAGAGATAACTTTATATGTTCAGCACAAGATTTAATATGGTAGATTATATTGGTCCAAAGTGCCTGATAAGAGATAACTTTATATGTTCAGCACCAGATTTAATATGGTAGATTATATTGGTCCAAAGTGCCTGATAAGAGATAACTTTATATGTTCAGCACAAGATTTAATATGGTAGATTATATTGGTCCAAAGTGCCTGATAAGAGATAACTTTATATGTTCAGCACAAGATTTAATATGGCAGATTATATTGGTCCAAAGTGCCTGATAAGAGATAACTTTATATGTTCAGCACAAGATTCAATATGGTAGATTATATTAGTCCAAAGTGCCTGATAAGAGATAACTATATGTTCAGCACAAAATTTAATATGGTAGATTATATTGGTCTAAAGCACCTGATAAGAGATAACTTTATATGTTCAGCACAAGATTTAATATGGTAGATTATATTAGTCCAAAGTGCCTGATAAGAGATAACTTTATATGTTCAGCACAAGATTTAATATGGTAGATTATATTGGTCCAAATTGCCTGATAAGAGATAAATTTTTATGTTCAGCACAAGATTTAATATGGTAGATTATATTGGTGGTCCAAAGCCCCTGATAAGAGATAACTTTATATGTTCAGCACAAGATTTAATATGGTAGATTATATTGGTCCAAAGTGCCTGATAAGAGATAACTTTATATGTTCAGCACAATATTTAATATGGTAGATTCTATTGGTCCAAAGCACCTGATAAGAGATAACTTTATATGTTCAGCACAAGATTTAATATGGTAGATTATATTGGTCCAAAGTGCCTGATAAGAGATAACTTTATATGTTCAGCACAAGATTTAATATGGTAGATTATATTGGTCCAAAGTGCCTGATAAGAGATAACTTTATATGTTCAGCACAAGATTTAATTAATATGGTAGATTATATTAGTCCAAAGTGCCTGATAAGAGATAACTATATGTTCAGCACCAGATTTAATATGGTAGATTATATTAGTCCAAAGTGCCTGATAAGAGATAACTTTATATGTTCAGCACAAGATTTAATATGGTAGATTATATTGGTCCAAAGTGCCTGATAAGAGATAACTTTATATGTTCAGCACAAGATTTAATATGGTAGATTATATTGGTCCAAAGCACCTGATAAGAGATAACTTTATATGTTCAGCACAAGATTTAATATGGTAGATTATATTGGTCCAAAGTGCCTGATAAGAGATAACTTTATATGTTCAGCACAAGATTTAATATGGTAGATTATATTGGTCCAAATTGCCTGATAAGAGATAAATTTTTATGTTCAGCACAAGATTTAATATGGTAGATTATATTGGTGGTCCAAAGCCCCTGATAAGAGATAACTTTATATGTTCAGCACAAGATTTAATATGGTAGATTATATTGGTCCAAAGTGCCTGATAAGAGATAACTTTATATGTTCAGCACAAGATTTAATATGGTAGATTATATTGGTCCAAAGCACCTGATAAGAGATAACTTTATATGTTCAGCACAAGATTTAATATGGTAGATTATATTGGTCCAAAGTGCCTGATAAGAGATAACTTTATATGTTCAGCACAAGATTTAATATGGTAGATTATATTGGTCCAAAGTGCCTGATAAGAGATAACTTTATATGTTCAGCACAAGATTTAATATGGTAGATTATATTGGTCCAAAGTGCCTGATAAGAGATAACTTTATATGTTCAGCACCAGATTTAATATGGTAGATTATATTGGTCCAAAGTGCCTGATAAGAGATAACTTTATATGTTCAGCACAAGATTTAATATGGTAGATTATATTGGTCCAAAGTGCCTGATAAGAGATAACTTTATATGTTCAGCACAAGATTTAATATGGCAGATTATATTGGTCCAAAGTGCCTGATAAGAGATAACTTTATATGTTCAGCACAAGATTCAATATGGTAGATTATATTAGTCCAAAGTGCCTGATAAGAGATAACTATATGTTCAGCACAAAATTTAATATGGTAGATTATATTGGTCTAAAGCACCTGATAAGAGATAACTTTATATGTTCAGCACAAGATTTAATATGGTAGATTATATTAGTCCAAAGTGCCTGATAAGAGATAACTTTATATGTTCAGCACAAGATTTAATATGGTAGATTATATTGGTCCAAATTGCCTGATAAGAGATAAATTTTTATGTTCAGCACAAGATTTAATATGGTAGATTATATTGGTGGTCCAAAGCCCCTGATAAGAGATAACTTTATATGTTCAGCACAAGATTTAATATGGTAGATTATATTGGTCCAAAGTGCCTGATAAGAGATAACTTTATATGTTCAGCACAATATTTAATATGGTAGATTCTATTGGTCCAAAGCACCTGATAAGAGATAACTTTATATGTTCAGCACACGATTTAATATGGTAGATTATATTGGTCCAAAGTGCCTGATAAGAGATAACTTTATATGTTCAGCACAAGATTTAATATGGTAGATTATATTGGTCCAAAGTGCCTGATAAGAGATAACTTTATATGTTCAGCACAAGATTTAATATGGTAGATTATATTGGTCCAAAGTGCCTGATAAGAGATAACTTTATATGTTCAGCACCAGATTTAATATGGTAGATTATATTGGTCCAAAGTGCCTGATAAGAGATAACTTTATATGTTCAGCACAAGATTTAATATGGTAGATTATATTGGTCCAAAGTGCCTGATAAGAGATAACTTTATATGTTCAGCACAAGATTTAATATGGCAGATTATATTGGTCCAAAGTGCCTGATAAGAGATAACTTTATATGTTCAGCACAAGATTCAATATGGTAGATTATATTAGTCCAAAGTGCCTGATAAGAGATAACTATATGTTCAGCACAAAATTTAATATGGTAGATTATATTGGTCTAAAGCACCTGATAAGAGATAACTTTATATGTTCAGCACAAGATTTAATATGGTAGATTATATTAGTCCAAAGTGCCTGATAAGAGATAACTTTATATGTTCAGCACAAGATTTAATATGGTAGATTATATTAGTCCAAAGTGCCTGATAAGAGATAAATTTTTATGTTCAGCACAAGATTTAATATGGTAGATTATATTGGTGGTCCAAAGCACCTGATAAGAGATAACTTTATATGTTCAGCACAAGATTTAATATGGTAGATTATATTGGTCCAAAGTGCCTGATAAGAGATAACTTTATATGTTCAGCACCAGATTTAATATGGTAGATTATATTGGTCCAAAGTGCCTGATAAGAGATAACTTTATATGTTCAGCACAAGATTTAATATGGTAGATTATATTGGTCCAAAGTGCCTGATAAGAGATAACTTTATATGTTCAGCACAAGATTTAATATGGTAGATTATATTGGTCCAAAGCACCTGATAAGAGATAACTTTATATGTTCAGCACAAGATTTAATATGGTAGATTATATTGGTCCAAAGTGCCTGATAAGAGATAACTTTATATGTTCAGCACAAGATTTAATATGGTAGATTATATTGGTCCAAAGCACCTGATAAGAGATAACTTTATATGTTCAGCACAAGATTGAATATGGTAGATTATATTGGTGGTCCAAAGCACCTGATAAGAGATAACTTTATATGTTCAGCACAAGATTTAATATGGTAGATTATATTGGTCCAAAGTGCCTGATAAGAGATAACTTTATATGTTCAGCACAAGATTTAATATGGTAGATTATATTGGTCCAAAGTGCCTGATAAGAGATAACTTTATATGTTCAGCACAAGATTTAATATGGTAGATTATATTGGTCCAAAGTGCCTGATAAGAGATAACTTTATATGTTCAGCACAAGATTCAATATGGTAGATTATATTGGTCCAAAGTGCCTGATAAGAGATAACTTTATATGTTCAGCACAAGATTCAATATGGTAGATTATATTAGTCCAAAGTGCCTGATAAGAGATAACTTTATATGTTCAGCACAAGATTCAATATGGTAGATTATATTGGTGGTCCAAAGCCCCTGATAAGAGATAACTTTATATGTTCAGCACAAGATTCAATATGGTAGATTATATTAGTCCAAAGTGCCTGATAAGAGATAACTTTATATGTTCAGCACAAGATTCAATATGGTAGATTATATTAGTCCAAAGTGCCTGATAAGAGATAACTATATGTTCAGCACAAGATTTAATATGGTAGATTATATTGGTCCAAAGCACCTGATAAGAGATAACTTTATATGTTCAGCACAAGATTTAATATGGTAGATTATATTAGTCCAAAGTGCCTGATAAGAGATAACTTTATATGTTCAGCACAATATTTAATATGGTAGATTATATTAGTTCAAAGTGCCTGATAAGAGATAAATTTTTATGTTCAGCACAAGATTTAATATGGTAGATTATATTGGTGGTCCAAAGCACCTGATAAGAGATAACTTTATATGTTCAGCACAAGATTTAATATGGTAGATTATATTGGTCCAAAGTGCCTGATAAGAGATAACTTTATATGTTCAGCACCAGATTTAATATGGTAGATTATATTGGTCCAAAGTGCCTGATAAAAGATAACTTTATATGTTCAGCACAAGATTTAATATGGTAGATTATATTGGTCCAAAGTGCCTGATAAAAGATAACTATATGTTCAGCACCAGATTTAATATGGTAGATTAAATTGGTACAAAGTTCCTGATAAAAGATAACTTTATATGTTCAGCACAAGATTTAATATGGTAGATTATATTGGTCCAAAGTGCCTGATAAGAGATAACTTTATATGTTCAGCACAAGATTTAATATGGTAGATTATATTAGTCCAAAGCACCTGATAAGAGATAACTTTATATGTTCAGCACAAGATTTAATATGGTAGATTATATTGGTCCAAAGTGCCTGATAAGAGATAACTTTATATGTTCAGCACAAGATTTAATATGGTAGATTATATTGGTCCAAAGTGCCTGATAAGAGATAACTTTATATGTTCAGCACCAGATTTAATATGGTAGATTATATTGGTCCAAAGTGCCTGATAAGAGATAAATTTATATGTTCAGCACAAGATTTAATATGGTAGATTATATTGGTCCAAAGTGCCTGATAAGAGATAACTTTATATGTTCAGAACAATATTTAATATGGTAGATTATATTAGTCCAAAGCGCCTGATAAGAGATAACTTTATATGTTCAGCACAAGATTTAATATGGTAGATTATATTAGTCCAAAGCACTTGATAAGAGATAACTTTATATGTTCAGCACAAGATTTAATATGGTAGATTATATTAGTCCAAAGTGCCTGATAAGAGATAACTTTATATGTTCAGCACAAGATTTAATATGGTAGATTATATTGGTCCAAAGTGCCTGATAAGAGATAACTTTATATGTTCAGCACAAGATTTAATATGGTAGATTATATTAGTCCAAAGTGCCTGATAAGAGATAACTTTATATGTTCAGCACCAGATTTAATATGGTAGATTATATTGGTGGTCCAAAGCACCTGATAAGAGATAACTTTATATGTTCAGCACAAGATTTAATATGGTAGATTATATTGGTCCAAAGTGCCTGATAAGAGATAACTTTATATGTTCAGCACCAGATTTAATATGGTAGATTATATTGGTCCAAAGTGCCTGATAAGAGATAACTTTATATGTTCAGCACAAGATTTAATATGGTAGATTATATTGGTCCAAAGTGCCTGATAAGAGATAACTTTATATGTTCAGCACAAGATTTAATATGGTAGATTATATTGGTCCAAAGCACCTGATAAGAGATAACTTTATATGTTCAGCACAAGATTTAATATGGTAGATTATATTGGTCCAAAGTGCCTGATAAGAGATAACTTTATATGTTCAGCACAAGATTTAATATGGTAGATTATATTGGTCCAAAGCACCTGATAAGAGATAACTTTATATGTTCAGCACAAGATTTAATATGGTAGATTATATTGGTGGTCCAAAGCACCTGATAAGAGATAACTTTATATGTTCAGCACAAGATTTAATATGGTAGATTATATTGGTCCAAAGTGCCTGATAAGAGATAACTTTATATGTTCAGCACAAGATTTAATATGGTAGATTATATTGGTCCAAAGTGCCTGATAAGAGATAACTTTATATGTTCAGCACAAGATTTAATATGGTAGATTATATTGGTCCAAAGTGCCTGATAAGAGATAACTTTATATGTTCAGCACAAGATTCAATATGGTAGATTATATTGGTCCAAAGTGCCTGATAAGAGATAACTTTATATGTTCAGCACAAGATTCAATATGGTAGATTATATTAGTCCAAAGTGCCTGATAAGAGATAACTTTATATGTTCAGCACAAGATTCAATATGGTAGATTATATTGGTGGTCCAAAGCCCCTGATAAGAGATAACTTTATATGTTCAGCACAAGATTCAATATGGTAGATTATATTAGTCCAAAGTGCCTGATAAGAGATAACTTTATATGTTCAGCACAAGATTCAATATGGTAGATTATATTAGTCCAAAGTGCCTGATAAGAGATAACTATATGTTCAGCACAAGATTTAATATGGTAGA
Source organism: Cyrtodaria siliqua (assembly GCA_037043455.1). Lineage (NCBI taxonomy): Eukaryota > Metazoa > Mollusca > Bivalvia > Adapedonta > Hiatellidae > Cyrtodaria > Cyrtodaria siliqua. The sequence continues at coordinate 12,827 of JAWPHD010019101.1, forward strand.
TTATATTGGTCCAAAGCACCTGATAAGAGATAACTTTATATGTTCAGCACAAGATTTAATATGGTAGATTATATTAGTCCAAAGTGCCTGATAAGAGATAACTTTATATGTTCAGCACAATATTTAATATGGTAGATTATATTAGTTCAAAGTGCCTGATAAGAGATAAATTTTTATGTTCAGCACAAGATTTAATATGGTAGATTATATTGGTGGTCCAAAGCACCTGATAAGAGATAACTTTATATGTTCAGCACAAGATTTAATATGGTAGATTATATTGGTCCAAAGTGCCTGATAAGAGATAACTTTATATGTTCAGCACCAGATTTAATATGGTAGATTATATTGGTCCAAAGTGCCTGATAAAAGATAACTTTATATGTTCAGCACAAGATTTAATATGGTAGATTATATTGGTCCAAAGTGCCTGATAAAAGATAACTATATGTTCAGCACCAGATTTAATATGGTAGATTAAATTGGTACAAAGTTCCTGATAAAAGATAACTTTATATGTTCAGCACAAGATTTAATATGGTAGATTATATTGGTCCAAAGTGCCTGATAAGAGATAACTTTATATGTTCAGCACAAGATTTAATATGGTAGATTATATTAGTCCAAAGCACCTGATAAGAGATAACTTTATATGTTCAGCACAAGATTTAATATGGTAGATTATATTGGTCCAAAGTGCCTGATAAGAGATAACTTTATATGTTCAGCACAAGATTTAATATGGTAGATTATATTGGTCCAAAGTGCCTGATAAGAGATAACTTTATATGTTCAGCACCAGATTTAATATGGTAGATTATATTGGTCCAAAGTGCCTGATAAGAGATAAATTTATATGTTCAGCACAAGATTTAATATGGTAGATTATATTGGTCCAAAGTGCCTGATAAGAGATAACTTTATATGTTCAGCACAATATTTAATATGGTAGATTATATTAGTCCAAAGCGCCTGATAAGAGATAACTTTATATGTTCAGCACAAGATTTAATATGGTAGATTATATTAGTCCAAAGCACTTGATAAGAGATAACTTTATATGTTCAGCACAAGATTTAATATGGTAGATTATATTAGTCCAAAGTGCCTGATAAGAGATAACTTTATATGTTCAGCACAAGATTTAATATGGTAGATTATATTGGTCCAAAGTGCCTGATAAGAGATAACTTTATATGTTCAGCACAAGATTTAATATGGTAGATTATATTAGTCCAAAGTGCCTGATAAGAGATAACTTTATATGTTCAGCACCAGATTTAATATGGTAGATTATATTGGTGGTCCAAAGCCCCTGATAAGAGATAACTTTTTATGTTCAGCACAAGATTTAATATGGTAGATTATATTGGTCCAAAGTGCCTGATAAGAGATAACTTTATATGTTCAGCACAAGATTTAATATGGTAGATTATATTGGTCCAAAGCATGAGACAATCATTTTCCTCCTGAACTGAACTAATGTTCAACATATTACACGACATATTTCATATGAACGGGGAACCTGCATCTGGTTTCCAGTATGAATCAAGCATGCGACGAGAAGATACACAATACAATATAAACAAGAGGACACTGAATACCACACAGCTATCAACTTGTCCTTTCTAGACACTACAACAGTAACAAAAGTGGGTCAGGTGAAAGAGATGTGGCAAGTTCAGAGATATTATATAACTTTATGAAAATCTGTGACTGCCATGGCAGGGCCAAACTTGTCCTCGGTCTCACCTCTAGTAGGGGACCATATGATTATGATACGGATAATGCATGAGAGTTCCATGCTTGTGGTTTCAAAGAAGAATATTTTTCCACGTAAAACTGTGACTTCTGAGGTGGAGCCAAATTTGACCCCAGGGTCACCATTTGAACAAACTTGGTGGTGACCCCAAGGCCACCATTTGAACAAACTTGGTGGTGGACCATAAGTTTATAATATGTAACAGGCAAAATATTAGAGAAGAAGGTTTTATTTAAAAAAAAAAAAGAAGATATATGAGAGCTCTAGGTCTTGTGGTTTCAGAGATGAAGAGTGTTCAGTGTTTTCCCTACATAAGTCTATGTAAAAAATGTTAACCTAGGGAAGGGCCAAATTTGACCCCTTAATCACTATTTAAACAGATTTGGTAGAGGAGAATAGCTTAATGCTACATTAAAACAAGATCTGTCAGAGGACAGCGCAGCTCGACTATTCGAATTTTCAGAGAACAAGAAATGATACACACGGCATATCATCAGAAAAAAAAAGTGAAAACAAAGGGGCGAGCTGGATATGTCAAGAAGGAAAACACTGGAATTTTCATTACATCAAGGGCCACAATTTTTTTGCGATGACATGGAAGTAATTTCATAATAACCCTTTCAAAGGATACATAATGCAAATTTTATAAGTTGAAAATTTGAAGAAAATATGTTTAAAAGTTTATGTAAATGCATTTGACCTGTAGACCCCTTTGTGACCTTGACCTTTCATCCAATGATCTTGAACTCAATAGATATGATCATCATCCCATTTATAATAAAGTATTTAAGTTTGATGATGATTGGATAAAAAATGTTGGAAGTAATTTACATTTTAAGAAATGCGGCCGTAAACATTAACCTGATGCAAAGAGCCTATCAACACATAAATGCAATTTGTGACCATGAACTTTGACCTATAGACCCCATAAGATCCTTCGAACAGTCAAGCTAAAAATATCAAATTATTTGTAAAGTTTGACAGAGGAGCTAGGTCCACAAAGGTGTTTTTCCTATATACTTTTATTTAAAAATGACATTTTTTAACAATTCAGGGGCCATAATTTTGTCAAAATAAATGGAAGAGTTATGGGGATTATTGGATAAGGTACAAAATTTGATGTGAAACATTATTTTAAAATTGCAATGCAATAACTTCAGTAGTTTTGAAGTTATTAATCTATTGCACAAAAACTTTAAGGTAATGACAAGACAATTAAAGGGCCATAACTTTGTCAAAATGAAAGGATAAGGTGCAGAATTTGATTGGAAATATTAGTGTAAAGTTTTAATGCAATAGCTTAACGTTAAAGTGAAACTGGGGTCGCCGACGCCGTGGTGAGTAGGATAGCTCTCACTATTCTTTGAATAGTCGAGCTTAAAATATCGTACGTCTAGCTCTCATAGTAAAATTGTGAACCTCAAGGCAGGGCCAGGTCTGACCCTAGGGTCCGCATTTGAACAAACTTGGTAGAGGACCATTAGCTTATGCTGCATGCAATATTTGACAGCCTTAATTATGTGTTGTAGTTTCAGAAGAAGATTTTTCAAGTTTTTCCCTATATATAAGTTTATGTAAAACATGTGACCCCAGGAGCTGGACCTAATTTGACCTCCAGGACACCATTTGAATAAACTTGGCAGAGGACCATATGCCTATATGATGCATGTAAAATATTAGACCTCTAGTCTAGTTTTATCAGAAGATTTTAGTAAAGATTTTCATATGTAACTATTTGCAAAACTGTGACCCCTAGTCCGGGGTGTCCAGATCTGACTCCAGGGTCAAAATCTCAACTAACTTGGTATAGCCCAGTTTGGTAACATGGTTTGCTTCTCTTTAATGGGAAATACAGAGTTGTCATATTTTCAACTTCCTGTAAGCAAATTACTTTCTTATCTTAAAACTGAAGAGTTTGTAAAGACATATGGAGCTAGATCGGAGGACTATAGGATTGCACTCCGCCCGTCAGTCCGTGATCCGGTCACACTTCGTTTCTGCTCAATAACTTCAGTAATGAGATATTGGAATGAAACTTTATGGGTAGGTAGCTTATATGAAAAGGAAGCTTTGGATTGCATTTGGGATCACTGGGGTCAAGATCCAGGTCACTGTTACTAAAAATAGAAAAATCGTTTCCGCTCAGTAACTTCAGTTAGGAATGAGATATTGGAATGAAATTTTATGGGTATGTAGCTTATATGAAAAGGAAGCTTTGGATTGCATTTGGGGTCACTGGGATCAAGGTTTTCTTTATAATTATGAAACTTATAATATTATAGATGACTATATTCACATTATATAGTTCACTAGTCTGATCATGGCCATTTACAATTACTCTGGCTTACACCCCACGTTGATCTCGTCTGAATCACTAGCAGAGGTAGAGTCGGACTGTCGCCTCCTTGAACCATATTTGCCCGTGGGGCCTGCGCACACATGTCCTTTTGTATATCTTATCCCTTTCCCAGAATTTAGCCATTTCACAATACTTTCTGTTGGCTTATAAGGCCAAATAAAATTACATGCTTGGCTCCTATTTCATGCTAAACAAATAATAGGGTAGGTGGGTAGGGAAAATACTCTATTTATTGTGTTGTTTTTTTCACTATACTTCTATACAAAATAAATAAATAAACTTAACTATATCTTTGTTGATATCATCAGAACCGATAGAAAAAATAATTAAAATCAAAAAGAAGAAAATAAAACATAAAATGCAAAATCTAAAAAAAAAAGTATATATTTTTTTTTGAAGGGTCGTCAACTGTTTAGGGTCGACCCCTCAAAACAGGGTCGGTCAAGAAACCAGAACCACACCTATTATTTGGCCTAATTTTCCAAAGTTGGCCCATCTATCTTTATTATAAGATTTACCTCGTGAAAGTGTGTTATTTGTATAACATCAAATACTGTAACATTCGCACTCTGTAAAATTAGAACGTGACCCGCATTTTAGAATGTCCGAAAACGGAAATGCATCCATTTTCCAACATCCGGTTGACTTAAATTGCATTTTATCGCTGAATAAAGAGAGCATCTATTTTCTGCATTTAATTGCTTAATACACTATGTCAGAACTATTTTGTTTTTGTTTTTTTTCTACTGAAATGTTACTCGTCCTCTCGGACGACTGATTCATAGGTTTCACTCGTCCGGATTCGAATTTCACTCGTCAATACAAGCGGACGAGTGGAATTTTCGTGCCCTGTTTACGGATATCTAGCTTATATGAACAGGAAGCTTGGGATTGCATGTGGGGTCACTGGGGTCCAGGTCTAGATAACTGTTACTAAAAATAGAAAAATGGTTTCCCTCAGTAACTTCAGTTACGAATGAGATATTGGAATGAAACTTTATAGTTAGGTAGCTAATATATAAAAAGGAAGCATGGGATTGCATTTGGGGGTCACTGGGGTCAAGGTCACTTTTACTAAAAATAGAAAAATGGTTTCCGCACAATAACTTCAGTTAGGAATGAGATATTAGAATGAAACTTTATGGGTGGGTAGCTTCTATGAAAAGGAAGCTTGGGATTGCATTTTGGGTCACTGGGGTTAAGGTCAAGGTCACTGTTACTAAAAATAGATGGTTTCTGCTCAATAACTTCAGTTAGGAATGAGATATTGAAACGAAACTTTATTGGTAGGTAGCTTATATGATAAGGAAGCTTAGGATTGCATTTGGGATCAGTGGGGTCAAGGTCAATGTTACTAAAAATAGAAAAAACGGTTTCTGCTCAGTAAGGAATGAGATATTGGAATGAAACTTTATGGTTAGCTAGCTTATATGAAAAGGAAGCTTGGGATTGCATTTGTGGTCACTGGGGTCAAGGTCAATGTCACTGCTACTAAAAATAGAAAAATGGTTTCCGCTCAATAACTTCAGTTAGGAATGAGATATTGGAATAAAGCTTTATGGGTAGGTAGCTTATATGAAAAGTTATGTGTAGTCTCATATTTTTCAGACAGTTAATTGGGCATTTTACGCTTCTAAATTTAACAATCTACCTAATGCAGTAATGCGTTACATTTGCTGTTATGTTACATTATGCATTTACATGTTCATGTGTCACTTTATCCAAGGAGAAAATTAATTATCCTCCAAAAAAAAGGTCATTGTATAGCAATACTTCTTCTTGTTACTCTTGGACATGCAGAGTTGTAATATCCAACTTCCCGTGAGCAAATTGTGCTAAAAGCTGAATAGATTTTAAAGGGACAAATCTTTTTAAGTAATTACCGAACTGGGCTATACAACCATAAGCTTTTGCTACATATAATATATGAGTGGTTTCAGAAAAGAAGACTTTTAAAGTTGTTAAAAACATATAAATATCAATATACCAACTTTGGACCCCCGGAGCATGATAGTCTAGGAGTTGGCGTTCATTTATAGAAATTAATAGTCAAAATCTGCACAGTGGTTCTTGAAAAGAAGATTATTTAAGGTTCTGACATTTTATACTCATCTTGGACCTAATTTTAACAAAAAAATGTCAGATCTAAGTCTGGTCAAAGCTGATCAAGCAGTATCAGAACAGAAGTCGTTTATAGCAAAAATTAATGCCAGAAATACAGAAGACGGATAAAGACTGATCCCAATGGCCTTTGGCTGCTTTAATATCTAAAATCTATGCATATAAATCAGAGTAACAACAGAATATAACTTCTTTAAAATCACTCCCACATCACGGAACTAAATGTCAGGTTTGTGCATCAGACACATAAAGGATAGACGAAGCCAGACATCTCCCCAAAGCCAGACATCTGTCGGATTTAACAATCAGAATTTCACTACCACTCTTCATCGGTATCCCTCATAATCCTTCCTGGTGCAGTCAAGCACATAAAGTCTTCGATAAACTTTTTTACCGCATTGGCAATAACATTGCCCAAGCGAAATATCTCCAATATTCTCATTGGCTTAATTTACAGAGATGACATTTTAAAGCAGCTGGTAGTTTCCTAATGGAAATGACAAAATAAAGGAAACAAGTGAGGGCCTTATTGTGTAATGGCACTTTTTGAAGTGCATGTGGCTATTCAATTATTCTTTGGTATGAGATTACCTTCTGCCAGGCAACCATCCTTGTCTTATGTTCTTCTGGTTTTCTGTTTTACAACCTCCTATCGTGATTTGTCTTATAAACATTCCCCGATCTATGATAATTCCACAGACAAAAGGACTAGGTATGATAAAGGACAAAATTGGCCCTGAATATTGAAAGTTTTAATGCACAAGTTTTGAATATCTAGTTTAGCTACACATGAACTGAATCAATATTAAAACTCATTACAAGTACGTTTGAAGGCTCTAAAAGAGTTTAAGAGCCTCAAAAACAAGGCCTTTTCTTTCAAAAAATGACATTTTTGTTCATTTTCAGCAGTTTCGATCAGTTTTGGTGTTGGAAATACAGAGCGCACCCTCGAGCACAGCTGATTTTTTGTTGAAACTGGTACTTGATAGGGATGCATCATCAGCCAAAAAACTGTTTGTGCTCGGAGGTGCGCTCTATATTTTTAGGATCAAAATCTTGCCCAGAAAGGTCCAAAATCTACAAAATATAACAAAATTACCAAAAGTGCCATTTTAAAACCCTATATAATTCCTTTAGATAAATAAAACAAATAAAAATATATTTTGAAGATAGAATATGATCAATATACTTCAATATGCACAACAGATTATATGTAAATATTATTTTTTGGCATTTCAAATCAGTGCCCCAGATAAGCAGCGTATCTGCGTATTTCACTCAATTAAAATTGCCAAAAACCCAATTAATTTCCCTGACATGCGTACCAGATACGCAATTTCCTTTTCATTCAAACATTTTAATTTTCGAGCGTATCGACAGTCAGTGTTCAAATGATTGATATTTTTGTGCATATTCCAATATTTACAAAAAGCAGATTTTACTTTCGTGTTTATCTTGGCTGGGATGTTACATAATTATCGATAAAGTTGAGCAGTAAAAGAGACCGCTAGATAGACGAATATGTACGCTATACCAGTCTATACTATTTACAAACCACTGCCATGAATAACAAGTCAATAAAGCTCACATAAAGACGGGTAAGTTACCTTGCTTGTTTTACATTTGATCCCCAAATCACCCTATTGTTTTTGAAAATTTGAAATTCACTCAATTAATTTTAATTTCAAGAGTGAAATACCCAATAGGTCCAAAAGTTATCTGGGGCACTGTCGAATATATTGGGGGCCAAAATACCCCCTTTTCATACCTTGTCCTTTATGCAATGAAATGTTATGTGAAAGTTTGGCCTTTTTGTCATTTACGCCAAAGCAATCACAAATTGGTCATATTGTTTTCAAACATATTTTACTCTTTTTTTATGACTGGCATACCTGAAGCTCATGCTCACACATTGTTCAGAGAATGTCAGTATCTTCATTCATCAAACCAGGACTGGCATACCTGAAGCTCATGCTCCCACATTGTTCAGAGAATGCCAGTATCTTCAGTCATCAAACCAGAACTGGCATACCTGAAGCGCATGCTCCAATATTGTTTAGAGAATGCCAGTATCTTCAGTCATCAAACCAGAACTGGCATACCTGAAGCTCATGCTCACACATTGTTCAGAGAATGCCAGTATCTGCAGACATGAGACCATGACTGCATACCTGAAGCTCATGCTCACACATTGTTCAGAGAATGTCAGTATCTTCAGTCATCAAACCAGGACTGGCATACCTGAAGCTCATGCTCCCATATTGTTCAGAGAATGCCAGTATCGTCAGTCATCAAACCAGGACTGGCATAATTATGAAGCTCATGCTCACATATTGTTCAGAGAAGGCCAGTCTCTGTAGACATGAAGCCAGGACTGGCATATCTGAAGCTCATGCTTCACATTGTTCAGAGAATGCCAGTATCTGTAGACATGAAGCCAGGACTAGCATATCTGAAGCCCATGCTCCCTAATTGTTCAGAGAAGGCCAGTATCTGCAGTCATGAAGCCAGGACTAGCATATCTGAAGCTCATGCTTCACATTGTTCAGAGAATGCCAGTATCTGCAGTCATGAAGCCAGGACTAGCATATCTGAAGCCCATGCTCCCTAATTGTTCAGAGAAGGCCAGTATCTGCAGTCATGAAGCCAGGACTAGCATATCTGAAGCTCATGCTTCACATTGTTCAGAGAAGGCCAGTCTCTGTAGACATGAAGCCAGGACTGGCATATATGAAGCCCATGCTCCCTAATTGTTCAGAGAAGGCCAGTATCTGCAGTCATGAAGCCAGGACTAGCATATCTGAAGCTCATGCTTCACATTGTTCAGAGAAGGCCAGTCTCTGTAGACATGAAGCCAGGACTGGCATATATGAAGCCCATGCTCCCTAATTGTTCAGAGAAGGCCAGTATCTGTAGACATGAAGCCAGGACTGGCATATCTGAAGCTCATGCTTCACATTGTTCAGAGAATGTCAGTATCTGCAGTCATGAAACCAGGACTGGCATATCTGAAGCCCATGATCCCACATTGTTCAGAGAATGTCAGTATCTGGGGTCATAAAACCAGGACTGGCATATCTGAAGCCAGTGCTCCCACCTTGTTCTGAGTATGTCAGTATCTGCAGTCATGAAACCAGGACTGGCATATCTGAAGCCCATGCTCCCATACTGTTCAGAGAATGCCAGTATCTGCAGTCATGACGCCAGGACAGGCATACCTGAAGCCCATGCTCCCACATTGTTCAAAGAATGTCAGTATCTGAGGTCATCAAACCATGACTGACATACCTGAAGCCCATGCTCCTACACTGTTTAGAGAATGCCAGTATCTGCAGTCATCAAACCAGGATTGGCATATCTGAAGCACATGCTCACACATTGTTCAGAGAATGCCAGTATCTGCAGTCATGACGCCAGGACAGGCATATCTGAAGTGCATGCTCCCATATTGTTCAGAGAATGTCAGTATCTGCAGTCATCAAACCAGGACTGACATACCTGAAGCCCATGCTCCCACAATGTTCAGAGAATGCCAGTATATGCAGTCATGAAGCCATGACTGGCATATCTGAAGCTCATGCTCCCACAATGTTCAGAGAATGCCAGTATCTTCAGTCATGAAGCCATGACTGACATATCTGAAGCCCATGCTCCCACATTGTTCAGAGAATGCCAGTATCTGCAGTCATGAAGCCAGGACAGGCATATCTGAAGTGCATGCTCCCACATTGTTCAGAGAATGTCAGTATCTGCAGTCATCAAACCAGGACTGACATACCTATAGCCCATGCTCCCACATTGTTCAGAGAATGCCAGTATCTGCAGTCATGAAGCCATGACTGGCATATCTGAAGCGCATGCTCCCATACTGTTCAGAGAATGCCAGTATCTGCAGTCATGAAGCCATGACTGGCATATCTGAAGCTCATACTCCCACACTGTTCAGAGAATGCCAGTATCTGCAGTCATGAAGCCATGACTGGCATATCTGAGGCGCATGCTCCCACATTGTTCAGAGAATGCCAGTATCTGCAGTCATGAAGCCATGTCTGGCATATCTGAAGCGCATGCTCCCACATTGTTCAGAGAATACCAGTATCTGCAGTCATGAAGCCATGACTGGCATATCTGAAGTTAATGCTCCCACACTGTTCAGAGAATGCAGTATCTGCAGTCATGAAGCCATGACTGGCATATATGAAGCTCATACTCCTACACTGTTCAGAGAATGCCAGTATCTGCAGTCATGAAGCCATGACTGGCATATCTGAAGCTCATACTCCCACATTGTTCAAAGAATGCCAGTATATGCAGTCATCATGACAAGACTGGTATATCTGAAGCTCATACTCCCACATTGTTCAGAGAATGCCATTATCTGCAGTCATCATGACAAGACTGGCATATGTGAAGCTCATGCTCTCACATTGTTCTGCTCAAAGTAATTGATAAAAATACAAAGCCATGATTTAGGTTCTACTTGCTAAAACTGTATGATGTCACTGGAGCCATCTAGAATCTGGACTCCCAGCAAAAGGCCTGATCTGTATTAATTTAAATATATTTTAATTCTAATCTGAGACTTACGTTCTTGCAGTATATTTCTGTATACATAACTCTCATTACGCTTAACTTCACCCCAATCCCCGACACACACAAGGAGATTACAGGAGTCATTGTACGACGAAGCAGACCTAAGATATTGGCCAACAGTTTTGATCTGTGGCCGGGATGGTAAAGATGCTGCGTTTGAAACCTGAAAGATGTCAGAAAGAGTTACAACTTCCGGACCGACTTCTTTGCCAATACGTGTGCATGCGTGCAATCGTGCATGATTCAAAAGTTTATATTAATTCCCTTAAGCATATCAACCAGGCGAGATTCCCCAAAGGTTGGCCATTAGGTATGGGCTATTTTGAGTGCATGGTCTGTGATGCCTGAAGCAATTGTGTACAAGAACATCTTGATCAGTCATTAATCTGGCAATAAAGTTTAGATTTAATTAAATGACAAACAAGTAAGCCAGCAAGTGTATTTATCAAGTTTCATAACGATTATGATTATGATCCAGAAACAAATATTTTGAAAAGTCTTGTTTCCATGAAAGTTGTATAAACAGTATTAATTAATATAAGAAAGTTCTACATATTCAATGGTACCACAAGGTCACTAGGTTTACAGAACAATGTCTAAGATTGAAGCCAGTCAGTTGTACAGGTCATCAGTGAGATTTACTATTTATCCCTGAATGCATTAATTTATTCATACTTAATGCTTTCTTACTTAGTTATGCATATAGCCATGAAATGTTAATTGTCTTTTTCTGTATTGGCTCACTGACAGTGAGCTTCTATCTCTCACTACAATTATTATACTTAGTCTCCTGTGTGCTGGCACATACTGGACCAAAATTCTACACAAACACATTACATCTTCAGCAGACAACAATTATGGTAATATGCACAGCAGTATTGCCACTGGTGGAACATATCAGCTCATTTATACTGCTGAAACTAACTATTAAAATCAACCAAAAGCTACAATTTACATTCTTCTCTCTATATTGGAAACCCATAAAAGATGAGCTTCCACATTTAATGGACTTTAGAAGACACAAACTAGTCCTTAACTTGTTCTTGGTAATGAATGCCAGCAGACAGACAGTACAAACAAAACAAGAGGCCCATGAGGGCCTGTAGTTGCTCTACTTGCTAGCATGGCAACAATATTTCTAGGCTTTATGTTTCAATCAAGGAAACCTAGAACTACCATTAAGTGATGAATGCCCCCCACAAATAATGTTGTTCTGTACACATTAAAGGCACACATATATCAATTTGCCTAAGTACAAAAAGGGGCATGGGGCCATTACTTTGCCAAAATAAATTGCAGAGTAATGTAACTTGACATTTTATTTATTGATACCGAATACATGTAAAAAGTTTCTTTTCATTCTGTCATGTGGTTAGATATCAGCTTACAAACACATTTTAACAAAGTTTGCCAAAGTATAAAAGGGGCATTACTTTATCAAAATTGGTTGCAGAGTTATGTAATTTGCTCATGACATTTTATCTACAAATTATATGTGTAAAGTTTTATTCCAATCTGTCAAGTGGCTTAACAAGTACCGGAATATATTAACACGATTAATAATTAAAGTAGCTATTACGCCAACAACCGTCATATTTTACATCGTGTGTACACTATTTCTAAACATACTAACGACGGATATATATATACTCAGTTGCAAAAGAAAGTGCACACTGAGTTATGTTTAGATTTAATTGTATAAAGTTTTTTTTAGAATTAAATTGACAAATTCCAAAATGAATATGCCATGTTTGGTACCAAGGTTTTTATCATTCCATTGCCAATATCATGTTTTCATTTGTTTTTCTATAGGTTGAATCAATATTGATTGTCGCTTGATAAAGAGGATAGGGTGTAAAGAAATATTTTCAAAGTGTACACTTTCTTTTGCAACTGAGTATATATATAACTTACATATTTTCAGAATCCAAACTTTATAGACCCAATATAAATGGCTTTAACCAGCCAGACCAAACCCCAAAACTAAAATGTCGAATTAAGAGTTATCAGCAAATCACGATTCATTTTACGCATAATTTATCGCTGGTATTTTAAGAACTATTGAATAAACTTTTACTTTTACTCGACACTAATACATTATTATAAGACCTGAACATTTGGAACGAGTTTTGATAAACGGTTTTGTAGTGTAATTTTTCCGTTATTTGGCGGGTTAGTTTCTTTAAAAGGAACAAAACTTTCCCAAAACAGGTTGCAGAGCAGTGTCAATTCTATGTGGCATGCTTTCTATTTAAACATAAGATGTGTGAAATTTCACTGAATTCTGCCAAGCTGTTTCTGAGATAATGATGAGGTTTCTGTAGAAATGATATGCTCAGGATGTGATCAACAAAGTGTGACCTATATAATATACCCAGTAAATTTCCATTTGCAGGTGTATAATTAATGACTCTCATACAGGAGATCACAGTGAATGAAGTACAAGTTGTTGTCGTTTGATTAAAAAACAATTGAATGTTAAATGGTGCATTCGTACAATATTTTAACATTTAACAACAAGGGCCATAACTCTAGCATTTTTTATCAATATGGTTGTTTTTGCACATGTCTGAGCTTTCGATGATATGAAGACTAAGTTTGTTGAAGAGCAGATACAAAGTAAAGATGTAAGAGTGGTGACGACAAAAAGTTAACAAGGGTCATAACTCTTGCGTTTCTTATCCAATATGAGTGGTTTTCGAACTTGTTCAAGCTTTTAGTGCACTGACCAAGTATGGCAAAAAGCAGATGATACAGTGGTAATAAAAAAGGTTAAAAATATAATCTGTATTTATTCTATGTTGTCTCTCCCGCTGTCTGTAGGTTCCTCTAACCACAACTGTATTTTGTCCCTCGAGTAATTTCAGGAGTAATTCTACAGAAATGCATGAATTATGTTATCCAGATCAGCTGACGGATGTCTGTGACTTGGAGATGTACACATACTGTATTGCCTCACTAACCTAGCACTTCTGGAACAGCAGACAACATGTATCACATAGGTACTGCCCACCCACTTCTAGAATCGCCCCTCGTATTTTCCGTCATTTAAAAATTCCAGAAAAGGATGGTTGTAGGCAGCATTTAAAGCAGTTGAACAAAGATTTCGTAAGGATAGAAAACCTCGTTTTCGTAGGCTTTCTTCTCCTTCTTTTTTCTGCTTCTTGCATTGATTTGACATAGAAATTAGACGTTTTTATATACAGAATAAGGATATCTCCCACAAAGATGGCAAGATATTCAAGGTAATAAGTCTGGATGGAGGATATTGAAAACCAGACGTGACCTTTATTTCAAAGAAAGTAGGTCACAGTCACTTGGAAGTTGTGTACACATTGTCAATCTATAAAAGGAACACACTGATGAACTTCAGACCAATCCTGCCAAAAGAAAACGTTTAATGAATTTGATGCCCAGGCTAAAACACATACATGAGAGGCCAGTGACACTAAGCTCAGATGTCAAACTCTCCATAAGCGGAGTTAACATTTTCAAGATGTATGATTATTTATTTTTTTGGAATACGGTTAATCCTTAAAGTTTATAGTTATCTGTTTTTGAAAATATAGTTATACATTTTATGATCAATTGCAAACAATTTCTTTTTTATTACTCACAAATGTGAAATGACATTGTTAGTATCAGCAAGAAGCTGATTATATGTGACCTGACACAGCTGCTGCTAGCATCAGGAGACCATGATTATCAATGGCTGATAAATGTGCTTGTCACAGGATATGTATGGTCATTTTCTGATCGATGCTATCAGACATAATAAATCAATCGCTAGAGGTTTATTCTTTTTAGCTCTACTGGCAAAGGGCCAGCGGAGCTTATGGGATGGCGAGTTGTCCGTCCGTCTGTCCGTCGTTAACTTTTGTCTCGTTAAGACGATAGGGCTATCATTTTTCATCTGATCTTTACCAAACTTTACCAAATTGTTAATATCAATGAAAGCTCAGAATAGTTCGAAAAACAGCCAGATCTGACCACTAACAGCAGAGTTATGGCCCTTGATTTAGTTAAAAATGCTATATTTTGCCTCGTTAAGACGATAGGGCCTTCATTTTCATTTATCTTTATCAAACTTTACCAGATTGTTAATATCAATGAAACCTCAGACAAGTTCAAAAACCAGCCAGATTGAACCAGTAACAGCAGAGTTATACCCCTTGATTAAGTAAAAAAAATGCTATATGTTGCCTTGTTAAAACAATAGGGCCTTCATTTTTCATCTGATCTTTACCAAACTTTACCAGATTGTTCATATAAATGGAAGCTCGGACAATGGAAGTTAAAAAAATAGCCAGATCTGACCACTAACAGCGGAGTCATGGCCCTTGATTTAGTTAAAAATGCTATATTTTGCCTCGTTAAGACGATAGGGCCTTCATTTTTCATCCAACCTTTACCAAACTTTACCAGATTGTTAATGTCGATGAAAGCTCGAAAAAGTTTAAAAAACAGATAGATCGGACCAGTAACAGTGGAGTAATGGCCCTTGATTTAGTTAAAAATGCTATATTTTGCCTCGTTAAGATGATAGGGCCTTAATTTTTCATCCGATCTTTACCAAACTTTACCAGATTGTTAATATCAATGAAAGCTCGGACAAGTTCAAAAACCAGCCAGATAGGACCAGTAACAGCGGAGTTATGGCCCTTGATTTTGTTAAAAATGCTATATTTTGCCTCGTTAATATGATAAGGCCTTCATTTTTCATATCTGAACTTTACCAAACTTTACCAGATTGTTTTATTTGTTGTTGTTTTTATTATTATTATTATTTTTTTTTTATTAAGTCTACTGGCCAAGTTCGAAAACCATCCAGATCGGACCAGTAACAGCGGAGTTATGGCTCTTGATTTAGTTAAAAATGCTATATTTTGCCTCGTTAATACAATAGGGCCTTCAAAAAATTAAAAAAAAGGAGTAAATTGCAGTCAATCGCTTCATTGATGTTATAAGAGACATTTTAGCCAGTAGAGTGTCCACAGGCCCTCTCGGGCCTCTTGTTTTTCAATTGCAGTTGAAGACAATAAACTAAAACATATCGGTTGTTTGACTACAGCTTGTAATAAACTGGCAATGAGTAAAATTGTAATGCATTTATGTATTAGTAGCTTCTGAGTTATGCTCCGAACAAGAATTAGAAGTACTAAATCACAACGGTTAACGGGTAATAACTCTAATTTGAATGAAAATAGAATTATGGCACTTGTACTCTGCACTTTCTGCCATCGCCCTCTATCATTATGTGCAATTTCATTGCAGTGGTTTTTGATTTATGCTCCAGACAAGAATTATAAGTACATGTATACAAGAAATCCGCAGATTCACATGTCTCACCTAACGGGGGTAGGACTTAAAAATAAAAGATAAATGATGCTTAAATGAAAGTTTGTAAACATTTTAATAACTAACAAGAGGTCAATGACCTTGAAGCGCTATTGATAGGTTTTTGATAGCTAGATCAGCATTCCTGTGAAGTTCCATGAAAATCCGTTAAGTAGTTTCGGAGTAGTCGCTACAAGTTTTCATTATATAACTCTATGTAAACAAAGATGTAACAAAAGTTGAATGTAAAAATTATTAAGTTATCTGCCCTTTGCTTGAAGGGTCTATGTCACTTCCACATTTGCTTTGTCACGTTGCGATACAACTATAAGCAACGTTTGAAAGGTGTAGTCATACAGTTCGCGAGGAATTGACCTCAATGCAAAAGTTGAAGGTAAACTGATTAAGTTATCTGCACTTTGCTTGGAGGGTCAAGGTCACTTCAACATTTACCTTGTCACGTTGCAATGTACCAACCAAGATACAACTATAAGCAAAGTTTGAAAGGTCTAGTGCATACAGTTTGTGAAAAAAAATGAGCTAAATGCAAAAGTTGAACGTAAAAGATATTAAGTTATCTGCCCTTTGCTTGGAGGGTCAATGTCACTTCCACATTTGCTTTGTCACATTGCGATGTACCACCGAAGATACAACTATAAGCAAAGTTTGAAAGGTCTAGTGCATACAGTTTGTTAGAATTTGATCTAAAAGCAAAACTTGAATGTTGACGCTTTCGCCGCCGCCGGAAAAGCGACACCTATGCCTCTTTTTTCTTTGAAAAGGGACAAAAGCTACACGGGGTCGTTTTTGTTAAAAAAACATATGTCTCCCCCACACTCTCAGTGTAATGCATATGAACCAACCTGGCTGAAAGGTGCGATCTGCTTTGGTACCAAACATGGCATATGCATAGTGCATATGACCTTCGACCTCTAAGTGTGACCTTGATCTTGAATGGACGTGGCTGGAAGTTGCGCTCTGCATGTTGTCTCGATATGGTGAACATTTGTGCCAAGTTATTTTAAAATCCCTCAAGCGGTTCAAGAGATATGGAGCGGACACAACTTGTGATGGACAGACAGACAGACATCCAAGCTAAAAACAATATGTCACCCCCATTGTGGGGGGAGACATAATTACAAATTGCAATAACTCTTATATTATTGAAAATAGAGATATGGTTATTGTGCTCTGCACTTCTTCTCATTGCCCTCTATCATTGTGTGAATAATTTTGAATTATTCTCCAAACAAGAATTATAAGTATAAAATTACAAAGGACGATAACTCCAAGTCTAAGTTAAATGAAGAGATAGAGATATGGTTATTGTGCTCTGCACTTAATATTAATTGCCCTATGTCATTGTGTGAAGATTCATTGCAGTCCTATAAGTAGTTTTTGAGTTAATATAGTCCGGACAAGATATAATCTACAAGGAAAACCACTAGAAATAAAGATTAATATCTTCATATATTTGGAAGGAAGAAAACAGAACTAAACATCTTACACCAAATAGTCACGTTCTGGCAAATGTTCAATAAATTCAGCAGACTGCAATAGACAGACAGCCATGAAAATGTCTCCTATTTTTGTTCCTATAAAGCATCAGTACTAAATGATAAATGACTGGTATGTTCATGGGTCTACTGTTTTTTGTTACTAAATCAGTCGTGTGTTTACGGCAATGATGTCACCAGACACTAGTAGCAAATTAGTTCCAATCTGTTAAGACTCACAATATGCACTGCACTTTAATTGCATCCTTATTTTTCCAGGAATTCCCTGCTAAGGCAGCTTAGCACATCATTACAAGCAACAGAGGTCTTATTTACAGTCAATATTACTAAACGGACTGATTCACCAACATGTCTCACCACATGAGCTGGAAGATTGCTGCAAGAATGTTAAATAGGCTAAACAAGCATTGCCAAGTGAGGTCTGTATTAGCCATGGGAATCATACCATTTATGGTTTTATATTCTATACCTACCAGTGGCATAGCTGTGCCTAAATCAGTACGTAGGCACAAGGTCTAGTGGGGTCCGGGGGCATGCCCCCACGGGAATTCTTTTTTAGAAGGAAGCCAAATCCTGCATTCTGATGGTATTTTAAGCAGCAAACAATATGTTTTTTAACAAGCGATTTCAAGTTTTCTTTTAATCTGCGATTTCGCAACAAAAACATCGCAACAGAACAATATACATATATTAATTTCTGAAAATCTTTCGAAATTTTGCACAATCAGGGTGTGCTTTTGGTTCCAAAAGACAGCGAGCGAAACAGTTAGACTTTTATTTTCTGAAAAGACCATGAGTAAAAATTGATATGAGCACTTTTATTTTTTTGATTTCTGGTGACAATGTGTAGGCACGTGCCTACAGGCAGCTAAGCCACTGCCTACCACAGAGCTATGAATCACCTGGCCTGGATCGTAAATATGCTGCATCTAAAACTTTTTCACCTCTCTCAATGCAGGTTCGAATCTCACTGGGAGCTCGACTTGTCAAGTGTTGATTCTTACAGATGGCAATAGCTGGGCATAGTATATTATATAGAGTAGAGTCTTGGAGTGGAGTAAAGTGAATAATTGGAGTGACCTTGGAGTCACATTTTGGAGTGACCTTGGGAGTTAAATTTGGAGTGAATATTTTGGAGTCAATTTTTGGAGTCTAAATTTGGAGTCTTAATTTTCCTTATAATTAATAACTTTTTAGAAACGAATATATTTACTTGAGTTACTTCATATTTACTTGAGTTACTACTTTTCACGTGCAACTATTTATTGATTTAAACTTCTTTAAAATACATGTGTCTATTAAGCTACCCAATTTCAACAACTAATTCCAAAACTGTACATATAATTTTAACTTGAGCACTGTTAATGAAAAGTCTATGTTTGTGGAACAGTTAGGTTAATGCTTTTTGTTTTCAGTCTCTGTGGTACAGACTCATAGTAAGCTGTCTTCTTTGGAACTCTGTATACCCCTGACACTGGATATCAGACAATTTGACATCTGTAATGGGAGGCGAGAATTAAATCATCAGTGAGACCCAAGACAATGTTTACTTTATCTCTCAAAACAGCAGGTAACATTAACTGATTCATATTGGGAGGGTGGTGGAAGCTTATTTTCACATGATTATACTAGATTTTCTAATAATTTCAGGTTATGATTCCTTTTCCAATGAATTAAGTATGTAGCCGATCTTACATGAGTATTATTGTGTATTATGTGTTATAGTGTATTATTGTGTATTATGTGTTATAGTGTATTATTGTGTATTATGTGTTATAGTGTATTATTGTGTATTATGTGTTATAGTGTATTATTGTGTATTATGTGTTATAGTGTATTACTGTGTATTATGTGTTATAGTGTATTACTAATTGTATCCAAAGAATGTATACTCAGTTACACGAATGTAAGATTCTATATATATAGATATAAATACCCTAAACAATTTTATACCCCAACTTTCACAAAGTGAAGTGGGGGTTATATAGGAATCACGTTGTCCCCAACATCCCGTCTCATCGCGTCCTGTCAAACACTTTTGTCCTGTCACGTCACGTCCTGTCGCGTAACATATTTTTAATACTTGCATATCTCAAACTCTTTTGAATGGATTGTTCCCAAACTTCATATACTCATAACAACTGATGACCTTATGTCCCTCTACATCACCCATCTCGATTGCCTTATTTATTACAGAATTATGGCCCTATGTTTTACCACTCCAATATTGTATAAAACACATTTTTTCTCAAACATTTTCGAATTGACTGTTCCCAAACTTAATATACACATAACAACTGATGACCTGATGACCTTGTACATCACCCATCATTGATTGCCTAATTTCATTATGGCCCTTTGTTTGAGTTCCTAACAAACAGTTCAAATGTGATAATATGATGTGTCTTTGCATTAATGGTTTTCTGATTCTGCAATTTTATTTACAGAATTATGGACCTTTGTTTGAAATAGAATTTCTTTCACATTAAAAAAAATTAACAGATATTTTAGACATTTATTATTCTTGATTTTGCCCATAATCGGCTAGAGCAAAAAAGCAGGGGTATTCATCACCTTTAGTGATAGTCCTAGTTCATTCACTTACAGTGTCATACATGTATACAGAAAAGCATAAATAATACTATTTCTGATCCGAGTATCAAAGAATGATAAAAAGAATTACATGTAGAATGGATACAGGGTTAAAGGGAATTGACCTGTGTGAAGAAAACGATGATGCGATTTGACTGCGACGGTGCGCGGTCAAATTCGTACTAGTATTTAACTTATTAGCTGGAAAACTATCAAAATTTCCTTTCTCATGAGGGATTACATTGCTATCATTTAGTTTAAACTTATCTAATTTTCATCGATTGAAACGAAATCTCTCTGAGCTTATTTTAATCACCTTCGATGTCTTCCTGGGTAGAACCAGTACTAAGCAAATGCAGATAAAGTGTCTTGCTCAGGGACACAACACATGGTCATGTCTGGGATCGAACCCATGACTTTTCGATCATGGTTCCAACGCTCTACCACCAGACCACAGCGCTCCACATTAGCATTCACCGTTGGTTCAACTCGTTATTAATTAGTAGGCTTTCTCTTCTTTCCTTATATTTATTATAACCCTTGCAATAAATTCCAGACATCCAAGCCTATATATTTGATTGATTGAGTAATATATCAAAATAAATCATTCTTAAATATTTCAATAAAGTCATTGATTTAATTCTTTCACACAGAATTCCAGTCCTTAATGCAAGCCTGCAGAAGACAGCATCATTGATTTCATAGTTCCGGTGATCAGTCATTTTCTTGTTGCAGCATCAATATGATAAGACATCCATCAAGCAAACTGGTATATATAAATGGTCTGGTTTCTTTTATTATGTATGATTTATTGGACATCCATCATACAAACTGGCATACCTAGTCATAAATGGTCTGGTTTCTTTTATTATGTATGATTTACTGGACATCCATCATGCAAACTGGCATACCTAGTCATAATGGTCTGGTTTCTTTTATTATGTATGATTTACTGGACACCCAACATGCAAACTGGTATACCTAGTCATAAATGGTCTGGTTTCTTTTATTATGTATGATTTACTGGACATCCATCGTAAGTGCTGTATACCTAGTCATAAATGTTCTCGTTTCTTTTATTATGTACAATTTACTGGACATCCAACATGCAAACTGGTCATAAATGGTCTGTTTTTTTTATATTATGTATGAATTAAAATTCAACTTGCTATGAACTAATTATATCATAATAGTTCAGTTTATATGTTTCAAAATGAATTTACAATAGAAATCATGTCTGCAACCTTTCTTGGTATGAATGCCTGCATTTTACATTCAATCCAATATCTCATTCCTAACTAAAGTTATTGAGCAGAAACATTTTAGTAACAGTGTATTTTTTACAATTTCTGTTACCATAGCAACCACAATTTTTGACATACAGTTGATTTCGGTTATTTGCATAGCCCATTTGTCAAGAAAATATATGCGATTTAACCGGAGTATTCGAATAACCGAAACTGAACATTTTGTACATGTAGCGGTGCACGTTTCTACTTTCGTTTTACTGTTCTGTTAATACTTACATAGAAACTCCATAAAAGCGAGTTAATTCTATGTAAGATGTTTGATAGGATTATTATTGTGCATATCCATTTTGTATTTAATGTTCTTTGATAGATTTTATGCAATATTTATGCGTACTTGTTTTCTTTCAATCTGCGTCGCTTTGCTATTGTTTGTAGTGTGTAGTGTGAATTACACAGTCATGATAATAACACAAAAGCTTATTTTATTTTTCATTTATTAATAACCTCTATGAGCTACTCAATGTCATATGCATCTCTACCGACACTAGCAAACTGAGAGCAGTAAATAATTAACAACACATTGCTTTACACTGCATACAAACTTATTATTAAATCGTGTATGCTAATTGGTGAGCGATCGTCATGGCGTGGAAGCTTCACGGGAACCGCACAAAATGGCAAACTTTCGGCGTCAATTAGCACCTTTTGTCAATCAAATTGCCTCGGGCTTATCTCTGTGACCGCGTCAATCAATTAACAGTTGCAAAATATAGGTAAATTTGACTTTCATTATGCAATTAGCCAGATATTTGTTATGCAATTATCCGGAATGTGACAAAAACCTCTGCGATTATACGGGTTTTTTTACATGCAAAAGAATACGAATGGTTTTGTGTTTCAAAACTTTATGCAATTAACCGATATGCGATTAAACGGAATCGACTGTATCAGTAAAACAAAATGATGTGCATGATCTCCTCACTTTTACCTACACACATATTTTCATGAAATTGTCTTAAGCATTTATTTTGTTGTCAAGGGATCCATATTTTGTGTATTATCATTTACTGTTTCTGTTGCCATAGCAACCATATTTTTTGTCAAATCAACGAAATGAAATAACTTGCATAATCCCCTCATTGCCCTCCATCAACATACCAAGTTTCATGAAAATATTTTCAAAACTTTTCTCATTATCGCAGAATCCATATTTGTTGGACGGATTGACGGACACCGGAAGGGGACTAAAAAAATCTCAGAAATATATACATTTTCAGAAGATAGCGAATGTATGTAATTTACAATACACATTTGAATAGACTGGGTGGCTTCTATACATTTACAATAGAAATACCATGTTTCTTCAATAAGTGCTGCAACAAAATCTCGTGTTTCCCCGACTTCATTATTATTTGCAACAGAACTAGTTTTTGCACACAATATGACCTATTTGTGCCAACGTGCCGTAAGACACCATTCCTTTATTCATTCTGATATTTTGAGAACCTTGGATGCTAATTAGACTTTTAAATAGTGCATCAACAACAAATTTGATGCAGTTACCTAGCAAAGTATAAACAGCAGGGCTCTTCATTTTATGTTACTTGGCACATCATAACTTAACAAATGATCATTTTATGCAATATTCTGGTAACAGGATCATGATATTCTAAGTGGAATGCAAACAAATTTGAACATAAACATAAAGATGAGGCTTCACCTGCTGATGTATTCATGTATAAGAGGACTGTTCAGAAAGTTTAGAGACAACTGTCATAGTAAGGAAAATAGTTCACATTCTGATGATTTTTGCTACCAAATTACTTATTATAAACATTTTCATAAATAACTCTATATATTAAAATGGCACGAAGTTTTAATATGAGGAGAAGTTCTGAAAGCAAACGTTAACGGACAGACCACACTTTGAGTCGTTGGCTCAGGTCAACTAAAGAGGACCATAGCGCTTATAAAAAAAAAAAATTTTTTTTTTCTTTATGATCATCCTCATATCATGTCAAGTCACCATGGCAACGTGGAAAACAATCCAGGAGTGATGAGGAGTGATATAAAAGTATTTTGTGTAGACAGACAGACAGACAGACAGATAAGCTCAAACCAGTATACCTATACTTTGTGTGTGTGTGGTACAACAAGCATATCACCTAACTAAATATTTTCAGGCAGTTCATTCAAATTCTATATTAATATTCATGTTTTATCTGTGCTACCTATCCATCTTTTCATGGCATTAGGAAAAACACACATTTTATGGTGTTGTTGTTTTTTAGGTGGATTGGTGTAGTGGTGGGTCGCTTTAGGTAGATAATAAAGTGTTCCTCTTAAGATAACATATACAAAATGACAAGAGAAAGACATATTGCAGAGACACAAATCTGGTCACAGCAGTAATTTCTCCAGCCATCCTTGTGGATGATAATTGCCAGACATTAGTTGCCATGACAGTTGGAATCACTTTGCATCTTTATTATGATGTACTTTCTCTTTGGTGGAAAAAGTTTATTCACTTCTGTCACAGGATAAAATAGTGAACCATAAACAATACATTGGCCATAACAAGCCAAAAGGAAAAAAATGACTAGCTGTGGGACTCATGGCTCTTATGGTGGTATGTACCTACCATACAGTCATGACTCCAACACTTTGAAATATAGGTAGGACCCAGTGTAA
>JAWPHD010019102.1:0-37044 GCA_037043455.1 Cyrtodaria siliqua
CATATATGTTCAGTTCTTACGCATATATATTCAGATCTTACGCATTTATATTCAGTTCTTACGGATATATATTCAGTTCTTACGCATATATATTCAGTTCTTACGCATATATATTCAGATCTTACGCATTTATATTCAGTTCTTACGGATATATATTCAGTTCTAACGCATATATATTCAGTTTTTACGCATATATATTCAGTTCTGACGCATATATATTCAGTTCTTACAGATATATATTCAGTTCTTACATATATATATTCAGTTCTTACGCATATATATTCAGTTCTTACACATATATATTCAGTTCTTACGCATATATATTCAGTACTTACGCATATATATTCAGTTCTTTCGCATATATATTCAGCTCTTACGCATATATATTCAGTTCTGACGCATATATATTCAGTTCTTACGCATAAATATTCCGTTCTTACGCATATATATTCAGTTCTTACGCATATATATTACGCTCTTACGCATATATATTCAGTTCTTATTCATATATGTTCAGTTTTTACGTATATATATTCAGTTCTTACGCATATATGTTCAGTACTATGCATATATATTCAGTTCTTACGCATATATATTCAGTTCTTACACATATATATTCAGTTCTTACACATCTGTACCTTATCATTTTGTCATTAAAATCCTCGCTAATATTGCACCATGAGTAAGTACTGTTTGTTCTTGTCCAATATTAATGGTCTGTCAAATACAGTTGTAAAATTACTCGTAGTATTTGAGCTATTAATTACTGAAGCTATTTTCTGATGACAATACGTTTTTTTGTTCCATTGATACAGGTTAGATTAATTGAAATGCTTAGATAAAATTAATCACCTTTATAAAACAGCTTAAAACTCGATTTTTCAAATTAAAAACTTGAGTAGTGTCACCTTGTATAATTGGACTGAAAATTAATGCCCACTTTTTTGTGAGATATAATTTGAATGTTTCTTTTAGCGTTTCTTTGCTGATTTCTTCTGTTGTTGGAAGTAATAACATGTTTTGTTCTGCTGTAATATTAAGAAGAAAATGTACTGCGTCCCCTCCTGTATAAGTAAAGTCTATTTCAAATATATAACTTCCGGATTTCTCAACGAATAGTTCAGCAACAACAGCTTCCATGGAAAAATATTCTTTACTTTATAAATAGATTGGTTATAAAAAATAAACGCGTCGAGAACATATTTACGATTAGTTCTTTTAAGTGGTTTTTATGTTGGATACGATACAAAATTTGTTCTCATCCCGCCACGGGAGTCTACAAAGGTATCTTGTATAACGCTTATTCCGTCTATTGTTGCTTCAAACATTATAATCCGACTTGCACAGTCTGCCTTTACTTCCAACTCATCAGTTATATCAAGAAGTGCTGTGTGGCGACTATCAGACTTTTGATTAAACTGTTTTAATAAAGCTATTTCATTATCAAAAACTTAAACACCAGCAATAGCAGTTAAGAGTTCATTTTTGTCAACCATTTTGCTCAAAGCAGTCTCCAGCAGATTACCGTCAACCATTTTCTTTTTGATGTTTTCAAACACTTTGTTGATATTGCCAACGTAAGTGTTTATCTGTTCGTTTGATATTTTAATTTGAGTTATTTCGGTAGTAAAAGCAGTTCTCATTTGTATTGAAGCATCAGCAATAGCAGCTTCAAATTCATTGTTATCAACCATTTGTTTATTGATTTCTTTAATTCGCTCATTAATACTTTCAACACCAACTTGTATTTTTTCACCTAGCTTTTTATAGAGCTCGCTATCATCTTCCAATCCATCTTCGTTCTTTTCTAACTGTTTTAAAGTATCACCTAGAAGTTTTATTTCATCTTTTAAACCATTTTGAATTTTAATCATTGTCTCACGGTTAGTGTGTAATTGCTTTTGTATCAGACTTAATGTGTCACCAACACCTGTTGTTAAAGTTTTCATCATATCAGGATTTTTTTTCAATATTAAAATCACGTATGACCTTTGCTACTCTTCGTAGAGTAAATTGTTTTGTTGCTGCATCATCTGATTTTTCCGGATTGCCAACATTGATAATGCTATTTTTATCCATGTCAAGTTCACTTCTCAGAATATTTCCCTGGTTCTTACCCTTGTGAAGATAATTAACCAGTTCTTTCTGTTTTACATACTCAGAGAGCACAATACCAAAATTTGTAATATTAACACCAACTGAACTAGTTTCCTCGCTTCCAAGATCATTAGAAAGTCCCATTAATATGATTAGATTGATTTCGCCAGTGAAGTTTCTTTTGACCAACTTCCTAGGGCGATCAAGATATAGAAAATCATACTGTTTGTCGGTTGCTTTTTTGTACTGCTCTTTGCTAACATCTTGTTTGTTGGAAAGCATACCCAGCTCACGATTGACTGGAGTTGCAAAGAAAATATAATGAGAACAGTTTAAACGAATGTCTCTCAGAGTTTTGTAGTAGGATTGTGACAAGTAAATCGGGAAACAATTTTTATGCCTTCCCTGGATAAAATAATTAATAATATCATTTTGGTTGTGATCACAAACATATTCATCAAAAATAGCTATCTTTTGAGTATCAGAGTACAAATCATTTACAGGGATAACTTGATCTTTGAGCATTCCAGTGTGTTTTCAACTGTAATTTTATTCTTTTTGCTATCTTTTCAAGTTTTTGTGATAAGACCTTATACTTTGACTGTTCCAAGTTTTTAGCAAACAAATATATCTTGTCATAGTAAACTAAAGGTTTTAATAACATGAGAACTAATGTATTTGTCTTGCCAGATCCTGAATTACCACATATAAGCATTCTAAAACAACAGTCTGGCGTAAAGTTCCATATCTGTTTGAAATTACCGTTGTCTGTCTTCATATCATAGTTTGGAATTTCCATTATAATAATACCCGTATAATACTTAGCTTGTGTTATTTTATCTAACCTTATAGTATACATGTCTTTGTTAAAGTGGAGAGAATAAGCGAATAAAATGAAAATATCGAATAATCTTGATCATGAAAATTATTCGAAAAAGACTAGAAAGAGGAGCTAGTAAGGATTTATACCAAAAATGCTCCAGCCAGTAACTAGTGGAATAACAGTTCAAACAAGACAGCTAGCTGAACATTTGGTTACCTTTCCAGAAATACGCCAACAGTTGGCTATACTTCCGGAGGCGCTGCGCCCGCAATTAGCTGCCCCGCCTGAGCGTGGAGCCATAGCACCACCACCACCACCACCACCACCACCACCGCCCACTTTCAGGGAAAGAAAACCGGATACTGAAGGCCAAGAACCGCCGACTGATTACATGGAGAAACTGAAGCGGGAAATAGAGTCTAGGCCCAAATTAAGAAAAGCTTCAGAAAGAGTGCTTGGGCCAAAAAGGGGGATAAACTGAAGCGGGAGATAGATTATAGGCCTAAATTAAGAAAAGCTTCAGAAACAGTGATTGTTTCTGATCTTGAGATCGAGACATCTACTCCTACTTATTGAGATTGTCAAAATTCTAAATTTTGTTACGAACCTGCAGGTCACATACTTACTGGAAATCTTGATGTAATTGAGGATAAGAGGATTCGGCATTTTATTTCCAAAGGGCCTAAGTATCGCCTTCCATCTGATATTGATTTTAATGCCTGTCGCAATGAAATTGCGGGTTCTTTAACGGATTTCTGTACAAAGTGGTGTAAGCGAGAAAAAGCAGATAAACATGCACTTATTGTTTGGATGAAAACTATTTCAGAAATTGTTGAATTACGCATTTTATTTTACGAATAAAATCCATCCCTGCTTCCACGGCCTTATACTTACAATTTACGACACCTTAAGAAGGGTATTCAGAATTTACATACTAAATTTGCTCTTGTTCTAGCTTCCAACAATATAATTATTGTCTGACGACTACATTATATCAATACTTTGAATGCTGAGCTAGCGAGCACTTCTGCTTATCTGGCTACACCTCTGCTGGAGACGGACATTGTTTCCCAGCATGTGACCTTTATGGAGACTATAAAGGTTTCTGTAGTTAGTAAGCAGACGAAGCTCCCTACAATGTACTGGATACCCAAACTTAACAAAATTCCTTACAAAGCACGTTTTATTCATGTACCACGACCAATATATTAAAACTATTGACTTCCTGACTTTCCGCGATTAAAGAACATATTGTAAAATATTGCGGAAAGGCCTTCGAGAACTCAGGAATCAATCTGTTTTGGTCTATCAAAACCTCTGGAGAAATTCTTGACAAACTACGGTGTAAGAATTTCCATGCCTCTTCTCTAAGCACCTACGACTTTTCTTTCTACACTGTATACTACACTAACACATAATCTTATAAAAGAAAATTGCTTCAGCTTATTCAGAAGACATTTGCCAGAGAAGGTACAACTTTTCTAGCTTGTAATAATGTCAGGTCTTTCTTTACTAACGCCCCCTTTGATAAGTATAATTTGTGGACTTGTACTGATGTTTGTGGAGCTTTATCTTTTCTTCTGGATAACATCTTTATAAGATACGGTAAAACTATTTACCGCCAGGTTGTTGGTATTCCTATGGGTACTAACTGTGCGCCACTTGTTGCAGATTTGTTTTTGTACTGCTATGAAAGAGATTTTATGTTGAGTTTGTCACCTGCTAGCCAGGGTAAAATTATTGATGCCTTTAATAATACTTCTCGGTATCTTGATGACATACTCAATATTGATAATCCGTTCTTTGCTCATATGATTACTAACATTTATCCAGCAGAGCTCACGTTGAATAAAGCCAACAGTTCGGATATAGTAGCAGCATTTCTCGATCTTCATCTCTCGATTTCAAATGATTGTATTCATACTAAAATCTATGATAAGAGAGATGATTTCAATTTTAACATCGTTAACTATCCACACCTGTTATCACAAACTACGTAGATCTTTCTCTAAATTCTACCGCCGCAACGAGGGCCTGCTGGAAAAGTACAACACCAACCTTAAAACACTTTTGCGACTATGCATATCACAACCCTCATTTTATAGAGATGTGGTCTATAAACTTCGAAAGTTAAAGGGGTCTGACGAGTTTCCTGATCGCTTTACAAATTTAATCAGGAAGTTCGTCAAAAAGGATATAACCCTTTGGTTTTACAGCGCACAGCACGTTTAGTAATTGACCCCTCTACAGTCAGTCATTACGCTTCACTTTTCACTTGTGCGATGACTGGACTACCTCTTGGGACTCTATGATTGTACCTACTGAAACCCCAACTAAGGGAGGTGGGTGCATGAGCTTTCGTCCCTCGAGTTTTCTGGTCGTTCCCTAGATTGGTTTTCTCTTTAGCTGCAACTACTATGGTTGTTCAGTACGATTCTGGATACATCCTGAGATATTTATTATTTTGTATGCGTTTCTTTAGTTAGTTTCTCTGGATGTGGACTTTATTCTTTTTGATGGGATGTAGTCTTGTCCATTTGGGCGCTGAAGACAGGATAATAGCGAGGATTGTGCGCATATAAAATCGATTCAAGCTAACCAGTAGGCCTTATTGCCTACTGACCGTTCCATGTCGGTAACCCTGTCTTCACCACCCTTTCTGTTGCTTTTTGTCTTTTTTATTGTATTATCAAGACCTTGTTTCCAGTACAATGCGGACCTAAGATGCCATTGCGTTCGGACGCTGTGGTTTCTATAGGACCCTATAACTCATTGTTTAGTCAAAACTATCGGTACAGAAGAAGAAAAAGACTCGGAAGAAGAAGAACCTGCTGCGAGGCACAAACCGATGTATGATATTGATTCAGCAGGTCTGATGAGAAAAACACGTGACCTCAATCCAGAAAAACTTAAAGAAAGGCTAAAAAAGGCGACAGATCAAAGAACTATAAAAAAAACTTACAGAAACGATTGGAAATCCCGAGACTGCTAGTGATAATCAAGAGAAATATATATGGGAACATACTATGCTGGCTAATAATATAAAAGCTACAGAATTTTACAAAGAGAGGTTAAATGAACGAGCTCGAGCGGCTAAAGAAACTGTAAAAAATACTTCTGGTAAAGGCATGCAGCAGAAAAGACATATAAAGCAAGGAGGGCTAATTGTGCTAGTTCTGAACGTGGATGATGATTTTATAGACTTGATAACAAAGCGTTGCAATAAAGGGAAAGCATACTCGAAGCTATCTCAAAATGCGAAGGAGAACTAACAAATTTATCTGGTTTGCCGATTCATAAAAGTTCTTCAAAGTACAACACTGGAGTTAGTATATGGAAGTATTGAATCAGGGAATAATAGTCCACAGTTAGTTGATGAATAAAGGTATTAGCATAATCGACGACTTATTAAAAATGGTAATATATCAGCCGGGAAACATGAGCAATTGCTTTTTAAATATTTTAATCTGCCGAGCCTTTAGTTGCTGGTGAGATCTTTTTATTACACAAGTTCTTGCCCTTTTAATATCATCTTTTCTTATTTTCCATGGGAGTTTCATCTTTTGAGAGTCAGTTATAATCTTCTCAATCAAATACTTGAAGTTTACAAAAATTAATAGTTGTCTATTACTAATTATATTGAAAACTATGATAGTTTGTAAGCGGGGCAAGTATATAATGTATCTTGATGCTAACAACCTGTACGGGTGGGCAATGTGCCAGCCGCCACCAACTGGAAATTGTAAATGGGTTGACAAATTTGAAGAAGGAAAATCAAAACTATATTGTTGAGTGTGATCTTGAATATCCAGAAGATTTGCATGACTTGCATAATGATTATCCTCTCGCTCCGGAAAATATAAATATAAAAGATGAGTGGTTGTCGGACTACTGCAGGAACTTGAAGAGTTAGTTTGATTTGGGAACAAGTAAAATAAGGAACTTGTTACTACATTAAAGGATAAGGGATAATGTATTACACATTATAGAAATTTAAAGTTGTAAGAAAGTTGTGGCTGAAAGTGAAAAAGATACACAGGAAACTCCATTTTGATGAGTCCCAATGGTTGAATTCAATACTACAAAAAGAAGAGCAGGAAAAAACGCTTTAGAAAAAGATTTCTTCAAGCTTATGCATAATTCGGGTTTTGGTAAAACAATGGAAAACTTGAGAAAGAGAGTTAATGTTAAGCTGACGCATGACGAGGAAGTCCTTTTGAAATATGCGGCAAGACCATCGTTTATTTCTTGTAAGATGTTTAGTGAAAACTTGTTTGCAATCAATAGGGTAAAAGAAAGACTTGTCTTAAATCTCCCTTGTTATATTGGTATGTGTATTCTAGATTTCCACTACAATTATCTTTACAAAGACAAAGAACTTTTTGATAACAGTGATTATAATCCAAAAAGTGAGTTTTACTTTTATTAACGATAACAAAAAGGTTATTGGCAAGATGAAAGACGAAGCGATCGTGGACTTTGTTGGATTGATGAGTAAGTCATACTCCTACATTTTAGCTGATAATACTGGGACAAAGAAATGCAAAGGTATCAAAACATGTGTTGTCAAAAAACAGATAACACATGATAACTACAAAAATATTTTATTAACAGCAACAGAAGCTCATCATAAAATGAAAGCTATCAGATCTAACAAACACAAGCTAAGCAGCTATGAAATTAATAAAACAAATCTTGTCCGCATATGATGACAAAAGGTACAAATTAAACAATGGTTGTGATACACTAGCATATCAATAAATAAAATCAAATATAATATATTACTTATTATATATGGAACAAAATTTGTGGAAGAGATATGTGAAAAACGCGAGGAGTTGAAAGGCAAATATAAGAAAGCATTGTTGGCATGCAAACAGGGCCGGGCGGAATATAATGTAATTTATGGTGATTTTCTTGATACTATGAAAAGTCAAATTAACAAACAAAAACGATTACTATCAGAAATAGATTATCATCTTAAAAAAACTTGATGAAAACAGGGAAAACCTTCTCGATTTGAAATGTGAAATATATGCCTGCAGGAAAATAAAATATTCTATGATGGAGCGAGATATGTATAGTGATGACGAGGATGATTGTCCTGTTCCTTCTGATTTGTTTAACAGCCGAGACTGAAATCATTTACGATGTTGGTTTTGAAAGATATCGATTATCTGATCTACAGTTGTTTTATTTGGGGTTGATTAAAAAAGTAGCAAGTTATATTATCAATTATTTGTAAGTAGTATAGAAACTGGGGGTTCTGGGGGTAGGGGTGTGGTTCTTTGAGGGGGTTGCAGCGAGTTTTAAATTTGTTGGTTGGCTTGCCGGCCAACAATTTTACTGACTCGTTGTCTAAAACCCCCGATGACAAAACTGCACCCGAACCCCCAGTTGCTATACTACTAATGCACCCATTAAAAACTAAATGTATGCTAATCTCCACAAAATATAATGTTAGAAATGCCAAAGAACTGTTTTTATATATTCACGATGTCTTAATAGAAAAGGTATCTGTACATAAACTACTAGATATATATATACTGCTAATACACTATCGTGGAAGTATCAAATATCTAAAGTTTGTTCAACACTCAATACTAAATTTGCATTATTAAAACATATTATTTACTATTTAACATATGATATGAAGAAAATATTTTATAACGCTTACATTATGTCATCGTCTGACTATTGTTGCAGTATTTGGGGAAAGGGGGTTAATTCGAAAGCTAAAATCATGAAAATAACAAAACATCAAAAGACGACAGCACGAATAATATTGAATAAAGATTTAAATATTAATTCAAAGTTAATGTTTAAGAAGTGGGTTGGCTATCATTCGAGAACCGATGTCTATATCATATAGGAATATTAATTTTTAAATGTAAAAATGAACTAGTACCAAAATACCTGTCAGCTCTAATTAGCTTCTCTCACAACGAACATTAAGTTCCATTAAGCGAAACGATCTTGTTCCACTGAAACATCGACCTCTTTTAAAGATTCTTTCAGCTATTACAGTACAATAGTATGGAATTATATTCCTTTTCATATACGTAACAGCAATATCCTTAATTCGTATAAATACAATAATTTAAAACAATTTCTTTTCTAAAACAGGATATAAACTAGCTGATATTACAATATTATTATGTCGATGTTGTGTTGTTGTTATTTCTTTTCTTTTTATCTTTTTTTGTTCTCTTTTTGTTTCTTTTTTTTTTGTTTCTTTTTTTTTTCTCGAGTGAAATTGGCACTGTATGCATCTAGTTGCTTAGATATCCTTCATACATGAAACTATGGATATCTTGATTATGAATTAAGAATATTATGAATGTATTAACCAATGAGTGTTTGTCGGATTTGTAGTATTGTTGTGTGTATGGATGTTTGGGTATGTGCGATTGAGTATGAATGTGTTTATATGCATTTATAACTTGTATAGCATTATTGTTCTATGGCCACATTGAAAATAAGTTTATGCATAACTAAATGTGTTTTAACCTTCGTCAAATAAAGAAATTATTATTATTATTATTATTATTATTATTATTATTATTATACAGATTGTTGACATGCAGATCTCAAACGTATGTAGAAATACGTTATTGTCAACGGTTATACGATTCAAGACATGTAATCATCATATATGCAACATTTTAAGACTTAGACAATGTAAGTGCAACAATAAGTCAATGTTTTCCTGTCTGATATAATAATTCCTAGGTAGTAGCGCACTGGCAATGCAGGTAAAGTAATGAGTTTCCGCGAATCCGTTGAAAATGACTTATGAAGCGTTTACTTAGAATTAGAAAATATTATGTACACATCATTATTTAAAATGGCTTAGTAATATAATATATCATAACGTGTTATGAAATAATACAAGAAAATCCGGCGTGCTCTAATTTACAATATACAACAATAACAAAGTGGTGGGTGTGGAACCTCCATAGACATGTAAACACATCTAGTACTTTGTACTACAATATATATTATCTGTCCTTTTAACTAAAAAAATATATTTACATAAAGCACATATTTATAATATATATGGTACGTCTATTAACGCTTTAGTGTATTTGCACATAAAAAAATATAAAAAGATCGGACAGTAAAAAGATCGGACAGGGAAATTAGCATTCAAGGAGGACAGTCAACCACAAAACACAGAAACAAACACGCAAACAGACAAACAAGAAGGCAAGAGTAATAATAAATGCCTTCGCACTGGTCCACGGGATCAACAAAATAAAAGCATATACTAATTGAATCGAATTGGGTTGTACGGCGAACCAACACATCAAGGTTAAATGGTGCCAACATGAATAAACATTCCAAACCCACCCTCCATTAACATTGCGATAAAAATATGCAGAATGGGCCTAGAACCTACTCACCTGCAGAACTGCCGAGTGACTGCAAATTCTGTTCTTTTTTCACTGGAGCCACGATCATTGTTTCCTGCTACCACTCAAGTAGCATATGAAACAATACAGGGGTGTTGATGAAGAACTTCAATAAACATGACATTCGAAGTGATTTAAAGAAACTAATCCGCCAAATAACGGCAAAATTACACTACAAAAAACATTATCAAAACTCTATCCAGGAAAATACCCACGGTATGTTAGATATGAATTATGAGTTGGTAACTCTTCATTAGACGCTCCAGATTTTGGGGTTTAACCTGTTTAAAGCTGTTTATAATGTGTCTATAGAATTTGGATTCTCAAAATATATACATACTTCGTCGACACTACGTTAGAAACGGAGTACTTATGTAAAATTAGCATGTTGATGGCGGTATAGGGACTTTAACCCACTGTCTGGATCCGCAAGGGGCCCTATTCTTACCTGAAAACCACACGGGGCAAAGCGCATAATAAAACAACATTTAACATGCACCAATACATATTAAGTCTAAGAAACTCTTTCGGCTAGTATATGTTTCAAACAAATCGAAGCATCTTAACTCCTAAAATGTATTAGTAAATATTCATCACCAATAAAATATAGTTTACTTTATACATATAAGAGTATACATGTTCACAGAACGTAGTTAACAGAATATGTCCATCTATTTCTCAACTGTCAGTAATCTGTTCAGCAGAGCAGCATAGCAAAGCCAGTAAGAAGAGCAATGAAACCCAAGGACGATGTCCTCCGCCCGGTGATTGCAGAATTTTCAGGCCCGCCTGAAAAAGAAGTCAAACATAGAAACATATTTATAAAATTAAAAGTTTGTTTTATTAATAATCTACTTCGCATTTATGTTGTCTTTGCCTTGTTTATATACATATATGTGTGCGTGCGTGTGTGCGTGGATGTGTGTGTGAGTTATGATGATCTCATTGTCATTGCGAACTACCGGGGTTGTCGCTGGTCTTACTATCAACGGTCCATAGAGGCCCATACTTCTCTGATCGCCAATGTGGGCGTGATAAAAAGCGGTTCCTGGTGGGAAAGCTGTAAATCTATACACAAACGATTGCCCGGGTAGGATAGGACATTGTGTGACGAAGGCAACACCATCCATCCACGGTGTACCTGTCTGATGTAGACCATGGAAGTGGACAGTTACGCTGTCGGTATGCAGCTCATTTTGGACTGTTATTTGTAATATTTGTTTCTCGTACACCTCAATCCGTGGTCCCGGAAATTTTCCATTGATGGCAATCACAAGCCGGGAACCTTGTCCATCGGCTGTGATAACTTTATCTATCTGTTCCTGTGTGAGACTTTGACCGTCTGGGTGCGTCTTTAGTATTCCTTGATCGGGGTAGACCAGCTTCCTTTCCTCATATAGGACCATTGTCAAACGATGCTCAATTTTAAAAGTACACGAGCACACGGGATCGCTTTGATTACAAATACAGTCTTCCGGTGTGGCCAGGGGCTGAGTGGTCTGTTCTTGACCAGCGGCATAACCGAACTGAAGAAGTACTAATATCAGAAACGAATTCATGATATTGTTCTTGTTGGAGGTGACTGTGAAATAAAAAATAAATAGGTAAACGTGCAGAGGAAAATCTTTTCGCTATAAACTCATGTTCGATGTTGTAAAGAGCATCAAAACATATATAAGACAGCTTATCGAAGTGTGGATGGCGATATTTAGGACAGTTTATCGGTCCAAGTACGAATAAGAAGGTAAGAATAGGGCCCCTTGCGGATCCAGACAGTGGGTTAAAGTCCCTATACCGCCATCAACATGCTAATTTTACATAAGTACTTTACAAGAATAAAGGTCCAAGACGTACACATTGTCGTCTGCTCAGTATCATGGCTCATCACTGTCAATACGTTTACGTTGAATACTTTTCCTCCATATTGCACAATCAAAATAGTAAAACTACAATCTACAACTAGAAGTGCCAGACAACCTCACTCAACAACTGCCCAATTTGACCAATCTATTTCATGAATCGGGGACTGTAGATAGACGTATATAAACGTACTATAAACGGGTCCTGCATGAATTGACCAAATTACATCAGGTCAGTTGGTAAAAAAAAGCGGGTGGGGTGGGGGTGGGGGGGGGGGGGGGGGGTATGGACTTTCCGAAAAGTAGTTCTCCAATGTCCAGAAACGTTTACTTGTTGTTGTATTTTTATGTTTATTTTTACGCAAAATAATACTCTAAGCCATTACGTGGACGCCGCTTTATCTTTAAGATCCCAAGGTCGCATCTTGGCTTATATGTCGAAACGGGGTATCTTGGGGTCTTCATTTTAATCTACTTAATCTACTTAATATGCCTTCAGTGGCCCCAATCTTTGATTTTATCGAAATATATTTGATTGAATATGTATAATATATCGTTTGTATATTTGTGCGGGGTTTAAATATGTGTTTAAATATGTGTGTAAGACGTAAACATATCCATTAGTACGAACGCCGCTCCTGACCGAAAACATAAGACCCGCCTTCTTTGTCACGTCATAATTTATTTATCCCAAAACCCGCGCCAATGGCCAGTTATACGTTCACTGTTTAGCGTGCTAAATTAGAGTAAATTATTAGCCGGAATCATTTCATTATCTTAAATTGTTCATGCTTATGATGGAGCGGGTAGTTGGAATAGTATGACGCGCCATACGTGCTATATGCTGTAAGATAAATATATACGTTGTGTGTAATGTATATATATATATATATTGAATACAAATATCTATATATGATACAGACAAATATATATGTTACTCCGGATAAATATATTGTGTCCCTAAAATATATATTGTAGAGGCAAATATATATGTTACTCCGAAAATATATATTAAGTCCCTAAAATATATATTTTAGAAGCAAATATATATGTTACTCCGAGAAAAAAAAAGACTGTCCCAAAAAATACATTCATGTAAACTTTATTATCACAAATAAACAAATATAAATGTAACTACGAAAAATATATTCTAAACATATTGTATCTCTAAATATATAATTTATATATGAATGTGTATATAATTTCGAAAAATATATATTCTCTCTAAAACAAAATATATTGCAGACACAAATATATTCTATCTCAAATAAAATATAAAATATATCGCTGACACAAATATTGATGCATTATCGATATGTTTTGAAAATATATACGTTAGGCCAAAGCATTCTGCGTGAAGAAAAACTACTTCTCGGACGTATTTTTTATATAAAGTAAATATTTGTTTTGGAAATATATACGTTAGCCCAAAGCAATCCGCATGAAGAAAAAGCACACGTTCTCTTAGCCGTCAACTAAATTAACGACAGACAGTACCCACTACACGGCAAATAAAGACATTCGCGTCATAAGACTTGTATGGAATTGTTTGCAGCCATTAATAGACTGTGTATGCAGATTGTGTATATGTATGTACTTTAACTGAGGTTTAATCTGTGAATTTGAAACTGAATAGCAATCACTAAGTTTGCTTTATTGTTTGTTACAGCGCTAAACGTAACACTTCCGCTAAAGGTAAGAACCACCGCTAAAGGTAACAACGCTAACGGTAAAGGTAACAACTTTTCATATTAACGCTAAAGGTAATAACTGTCTACGCTAAAGGTAACAACATTTTTTTTAAAAGCTACAGTTTCAATGAAAATTGAGTTAACAGGTTTTTGCTAGTTACTGTGTCACCTGATTCATTTTTTTAGCTGTACACGTACACTCTGGTCAATGTAAACTGTATTGGAGTGACGTCAGAAGAGATCGAATATTGATTGTCATTAATTTGTGTTCTTTATTAAATAAAACCAAAACAGATAAGTAGTTATAAATGTAGCATAATCGAATAAAATAGTTTATTTAAAGAATAGTGTGTGGGGGGGGGGGGGAGCGATTGTCATTGATTTGTGTTCTTTATTCTATAAAACCAAAACAGATAAGTAGTTACAAACGTACCATAATCGAACAAAATAGTTTATTTAAAGAATGTAAAGGGTGGGGGGGGGGGGGGGGGGGGTTACTAGGGGCGCATTCAGAAGGGCGCATTCTCCCATATGCGCCCTTCTGAATAATTCTGGATTGGATAATGTAATAATATTTTTATTGACCGATAATGTAAAACTTTTCGGAGAAAGGGGGGGTTAAACAAGGTGAACAATGGAGACTATTGCAAGATCTGCGATAGATAATTTTCACATTTGCTATCCTGGACAACTCCAGAGCACTTCTGAAACCACGGCGCATTCACAGCGCAAACAACTCACAAAATCAACTTATTTCCTTTTCACGTCGACTCTCTTTACAGAGAGGTGTTTGCTAAAGGTTTCGGACACATTGCGATAGTGTATATAATGTTCCTTCGGGAAAATCGCTAACATTGCGATAGGTGCATTATTCTTAATTTTCAGAACGCCTGGAAATCACGTGCATGCTACAAATGCGGGCACGTGACGTCGACAGCAGAATCAAAGACCATTCGCAACATCTGTCGATCACTCTTTGAAGCATATCCCGAATGTATCTATGTTTCCATATCGGTTAGTCATACTAGCATGGCTCTACTTAGATTCCCGCCAAATGTTTGCAAGATCAAAGTTATCATCAACGTTTTGCAATGTCATTTAGCCGATTGCTCCAGCAATAGTTTATTTAAATGAAAGTAGTGATAAAATCTTCATATGTATTGTAAATAACAAACACACAACGCAAATCATTTATCAACACGTGTTGCTAACGGCCATATTGTGTTTATAGCATCAGTGAATTATTTTCTGTCCCGTTGCTTTCCAGCTAGCAAAACGTCAAGATTTTTAACACACCGATCCGTCGAAATACACACGAGGCATGATCTCGAATAATGAAGGGATTGACCGATATTCAAGAATGAATTAAAAACGACGAGATTGAATGAAAATACAAACATATTAAGAGAGGAAGTGCATTTTATTTTTTTTGCTGTGTAGTTCACACCGCCTATAACGGTAACCACGTGGAGTGCAAGTGTTGACTATGTGATGGGGATTTACAGCTAGAGCTGTATACCTGACCATGATGGGATTTAGTTTGGCCGTATCTCGAGAAAAAAGGATTTTCAGATACTAACTAACTCAACTAACTAGAAAACTCTTGCTATCGAGATATTGCCTGAGTAAATTCCCACCATGGCCAGGTAGAGAAACTCCAGCAGTTCGGCAATTTCAGTGACCTCCTGGAATTGGTGAATTGGTGAAAGTGGTTTCGTGCATTCATAAACTAACCATCCAGTGGGTCCGAATGAGAGATGACAAAGAGAATATCAACGTAGAATTCCCTTCGCAATTATGCCAAAACAATTATGATCAACAACTTCAAAGAAGCGAGAAATAGATAATTTCTCATGTAGATTAGAAGCCAACGAAGAGCACGTTTTATTTTTTAGCTTCAAATAATGAAATTATCGACTTCACACGATCAGAAAATTTGAAAAAGTGACAAGTGGTCTTAAAACACGGGGACAGGGATGCCTGGGGAGAATCCCGATGAGAAAGGCATTCATGGGCCATACGATTGGGATGAATCGTTGCCACCTCTGGTATCTGCGACTCTGGAGACCTTCGAATTTGGTGGCCAACACCAGAACTGGGATTACTGGCTCGAAGACCACCGAAGACCCCGCCTTTGGGGCCCGTTGCTGGCTGTCGAGCAACACAATTTTGGGGGTTCTGAAAACTGTCGCCGACACCCCGCCCCTCCAAAGCTGTAAGTTTGTACGCCTCTAGTCTTGGACGCATACGCACAGGCGACCATACCCAAACACGAGAGGGTCGGGCCCAGGACCGAACGGGTTTTTTCGAAGAGACTCCATATTGCAAGGGTTAATACTAGAGGTTTTCTCATTTAAAAATGATATATGAATTTGTTTTTTCCTAATTTGAATTTATACGAGTATTCAAGGATACTGTCTGCTGATTTGCATTTTAAATTGACAGGTGATATCG
Source organism: Cyrtodaria siliqua (assembly GCA_037043455.1). NCBI lineage: Eukaryota > Metazoa > Mollusca > Bivalvia > Adapedonta > Hiatellidae > Cyrtodaria > Cyrtodaria siliqua. The sequence continues at coordinate 16,340 of JAWPHD010019102.1, forward strand.
ACGGTCTAGAATTATAAGGTCGTAAGTGTTACTAACGACCTTACATGACCGTAGCAAAAAAGTACACGATTGCGCAACTTTCAGTTTGGTACCCGTCCTCATATCAGTTGGCTTTAGCAGGGATTTATGCATCTATTGTGAAAGCAGATGAGCTATATTTTGCAAAATGGTCGCAACTACAAGGCCATAATCATACAAGGTTGTAAGTGGTAGATACGACCTTAATATTTATAAAAAGTTGGGTCATAACTGGTAGATACGACCTTATTATTCTTAAGCTACGGGTTTATATATCACTTACGACCTTCTTTTCCACTTCTATCTAATGAAATAAAATAATATGTACACGTGTATATGAGGGTATGTGGACATCGGGACATAGTATATAATATGTAAAGATGGTACGGGGCATGATATGTAAAGATATAGAATATAGATATAAAAATCGAAAAAAAGTAAGATATAGAAGGTACGGGGACATATAAATGGTACGGGGGAATATTGTTTATTATAGAGTATGTAGATATAATATGTAAATATATAGAGGGTATGGTGACATAATATGAAGGATATAGAGAGTACGTAGGCATATTACAAAAGCATTTAGAGAGTACGGGACATATTATGTAAGTTATGGGGTTATACTATACATGTATATAAACAGTACGGGAACATATTATGTAAGGATCTAGAGGGTATGGGACATATTATGCAAGGATGTTTAGTGCATGGGGATATAGTAATTATGTGAGTATATTATATAGAGGGTATGCGGAAATATAATATAAGGATATGTAGAGTATGGTGATATGATATGTAGGGATATATAGGGTATGGGGATAACATATACTATAATAAGTATAAAGGGAGCGCGTTGACATATTATATGTGGATATAATATTATGTAAATATATAGAGAGTTCGTACAATATTATACAGGATATATAGGTTATGGGAATATAATATGCAAGCATATTGAGGGTATGCATAATATGTAAGAATATATAGGATATGGGGACATCAGTATGTAAGGATACAGAGGGTATGTGGACATACACTGTAAGGATATGTAAGGATATAAAGAGTATGAGGATATGATATGTAAGTATATTCAGATTATATGGATATACTATGAACGGATATAGAGACACGGGACATAAGATCCGAGGATATATTGGGTAAGGGATATGATATATATGGTATATTGGAACATAATGATATAGAGGGTACGGGGACATACTACGTAAGGATATTTAAGGATATGAAGGGTATAGGGATATAATATGTAAGTATATGGAGGGTATGGGAACATAATATGAACGGATATAGAGAGTACGAGACATAACATTGGAGGATATATAGGGTAAGGGGATATAATATATAGGGTATATTGGAACATAAGAAAATATGGGTACAGGGACATACTATTTAAGGATATGTAGAATATATAGGGTATGGGGATATAATATGTAAGTATATTGAGGGTTTGGGGACATAATATGAACGGCTATAGAGGTTAAGGAGACATACAATGTAATGATATTTAGGTGGCGAGGACATTGTGTGTAAGGATATAGAGGGTATGTGTATATAATATAATTATGGGGTGTATGGCAGGGGCATAGCTATGTTAAATTGAATATGCAGGCCCGGTCATCGTTAGAGCACCAAAGTGAAAGTATATTTGGTGGATCCGATGGCTTGCATGAACGGCGATTATTGTGTTTATCGATAATTAAAAGTTTGCATTCTTGAGTACCTCCTGTTATAACAAATGCTCCTCTGATTAAACTGAAAGTACATTAGCACTAGTGCATTCTTATACCCATAAACGGTATTGTTCTCTTTTATTACCACTCGATCAACATGATTCCTAATATCAAAAAGAGAATACCATTACAGGATGCTTTCTGGCTATAAACATTATTGCGTTAGCTAAATTTCTCTAAAAATGGAACTTTAAAGCAAATTATTTTATTACATACATTTTGTTTTAGTGTCATACTTATTTATCAAGTTTATTTACCTGATATGCAGTAAATATGAATTACTTTTAGTAATGGCATAATTACTATAGGATATCGTTTAAAACCACCAACAATATGTTTCTTAAAATTAATTGTCAAACAAATTAATATTACTTCAATTATTGTTTGATTGACGTGTAATTATCTAATGCAAAACATGATTGCATGCCGTCATTGGTATTTAAAATATGTTGATGTATAAATAAAATTGTGCGTGGTGTGGGTGTGCTGTACCACTATACCTATTTAGTTGCATGGAGTAAAACAAATAAGTCTGTTGAAATAAGTCTACATTTTTAATTACTAAAAGGTTGCTATGTTCAAATTATACGTCTGATCTAGATCATGGCTTGACCAAGACTGCCCACGGCTCTCTTCATGCAGCCGCATTCTGATAGGCAGCCTCATTCTGATAACCACCAATCACAGGCTTAACCTATGATGTAAACATCTATTTATATATTTAGCTTAATAATGGCACAACATATCATGCGAGTTAAACATGATAGATACATGATAGATATTTAATAGTGCCAGATAGCATAGTGTTACAGTGCACTCGCGCACATGTGTACGTTTATGAAGTGCGTTTGACGATACACCAACAAAGAAAAACTGTCATCTACCATAAGGAAAGCACATTCAAGTGTGCATCAAGATATGGAATGCACAATGTACATACTGAGCTTCCTCACCCACATAACTCAGTAGATTCAATTCGAGTTCTGACTGTTGTCTGCACGCAGTTGCCTAACACAAGAGAGACGTTGGTCTTATTCTGGTATTCAAGTTTTCAAACGATTTAATATGACTTGAGCTACTTGCCAAATATTCTAGTCACATTCATTATTTTGGGGACTGAAAATAATTTGATATGATATTATCTAATCTCGTTAAAGTGACACGTTTTTGCTTTTGTGGATACTTAACGGGTGTCATTATTCTGAGGGTAATTAATCTCTTTCACCCAGGTCTTTTCAAAATGGGGCTTTCGAAATGCACTAAAAGATATGCATTTAAGGATGCACTGTATGTCGCAATATTAACGTCGCTCTTTTAATTAAAACCAGACGTATCAAGTTACGAATTGAATAGTTTTACATAATAATGTATTCAAAAGATAGTCGGCAATCTGATATTTTACAATATTTCATCTACGCAGTTTGAATAGTAGGTATTTCTCTCCTTCAGTGGAGGTTGTAGTATGAATTAGTTGTTGAAATAAAACGCTGTTTTAGTTAACTATTATTCAAATTTTAATAATTGTGTTATATATAATGGAGATGTTATGATTACATACGTTTATTTACCGTCTGGAATTTATCACGTCATTGAACATATCAAGCGGTTTATGTCCTATCTATAAACGATTTGACAGCCATGTGCATGATGTTGATATTGTAAACCCGTTGCGACAGGCTGTTCATATAAATTTTGTTACAAACTAAAACTATTTAAGTGTTAAATAAGAAGCATGCATGCATGTCTGTCCATCCATCTAGCGTAATACAATGTCTTATGGTGTTACCGAACTTGCTTCAACTCTTACATATACTCTTAGAAAAACAGTTAAAAGTGAGTTAGGATCAATATTTTTCATCCGTGGGGTGATGGGGGGTGGGGCGCACAGATCTTAAAAAAGAGCACATGCCTTTCAAAATATTTATGGTCTGGATATGTAAAATTTCAAACAAACATGTATTAGTTTTGCCGACACACTGTTTTTACAGATGTGATCGTTATTAGTTATTATAGGACTGAAATGCTATTAGATTTTAAATGTTACATACGGGTGGTTGTTTAGTCTTTTCATTAGTGAATACAACTCCCAGTTCTCTGTTATTAAATGTTATAATTGTTACAAAAATGAGACATAATTCGTGTCCGTATTTGTATGTTACGTTACCATTAATATTTCATTAAATTAATAATAAGATCGTGGTTTTTATATCCCTGAGATTTAAAGTTAACAAATAAAAAAATTTCTAAAAGATATATTCTAATACAACCATGGTCCCATATGCATTCTACATTTCGATCAACAGTGTAGCATGAACTAGCAAACTTTTATAAGACACTAACAGTGGTTTAATAATCGCTTTTAACATATTTTAAAAGGTCGTAACTGCCAGATACAACTTTTTGATGAACATCTTCCTTTTCGATTATTAATAACATAAGCTCGTGAGTGCAATTGTTCAGACTGCAAAGTCAAATATTTTATTTTAAAATAACAAATACTTTATTTTATGAGAAAGCAAACAACAACTTATGTAATATGAGATTGTTCAGAGAATTCACACAGTTGATACCGTCAGTCCGGTTTTTACACTTTCCCGAAAACTATGATGTTTCACTAACGACGTTATAATTCTAGACCATCTATACTCGGTAAAAAAAGTTTTGGACCAGGGTATATAAAGACATATAAAAATAAAACTAGTGAACAGAATTTAAGTCTTTTTTTAGTAACCAAGGTCTACCCTACCCGGTTAATTTGGTACCAGAAACATTAAATTCCAAAAAAGATTTGATTTTTAAAAAATATCGCGAACACACAAAGGGTCTGTAAAAAATGTTGCAAGGCCCATACAAAGTAACAGTTACGGACACATTCGAGTAACCAATAAAAAGATTATTATATTTTCGCAAACTTTCATTGTAAACGATAATTATTGTTGATTGTTGATCTATTGTGAATTATCAACTGAGATAATAAGGGTTATAGTCGAATGTCAAGGTTCAGCGATCATTGTACGGGTTCGAACACTGCCATGGTCCAAAACTTTTTTTACAGAGTATATATATGAATATGTATCCCTAATTTGAATTTTTATTTTTTGCTTAGCAGTGAAAAAGTGGATTTTAGCAATGAAATAAAAGTGGTATTTCATACGTGTGAAATACAGAGTACTATTTTTTCACTGACGGAACTACTTGTTTTTTTTAAAAACTATTTTTTTGCGAAAGTTGCTATAAAGGTTATATCATTGTATTGGAAATTGTTTATAATTATTAAATGCCGAAATGATTGAGGCTTCCTTCTTTTTCACTACATATATATCTAGTTTTAATTCAGTTTGTAATATAAATACCGAGGCAATTGTCGATCTTTTAGTAGACTAGATTGTAAATATTCCGATAAGCTCCGCCCACAAATTACCTGTATCGATTAAACTTAATAAGCTCCGCCCACGGCTAATCTGTAATTGCTTAAACTTCCGGTTTGAGAAAAAACATGGCGTTTCATTTTCCGCTGACAAAGAAAATGTGAGTTTTCATCAATAAAACTGTATCCAGATGAGAACGAGACGTAAAAGTGTGCTATAATGTTACCTCGCCAATAGATCTAACAGGTAATACGCTCCAAAAGTGAATATTAATTGACGAGTTAGCGGTAAATATGGCAATTAGATAACTGTTGACCTGTGACATTGATCAGCTGAGTCCCTATGCCGAGACGAAAGCGGAATAAATCATCGCCAGGGCAAAAGCCACTCGTCAAAAAGTATAGATTTCGTTTAGACAATAATACTAACGATACTAACGATAGTGACTCCGAATACTTCGAAACACTAGATATCTCGGATTCAGAACTCTCTGATATCCCACACCCGGATACCCTACATCTAGATACCCCACCCACTTCATCAAATATGTCAACTTTTACAACAGAACAACTAGCTGAATTAGGTGCAATCCTGGGACCAATTGTTGCTAAGGAAATCAAGTCTGATTTAATCAGAGAAATAAAACTGGAAATAATATCCCAATTTGAGGCAGAGACATCAAAATTAAAACATGAAATAGCCTCCTTGAAAACTGCAAAATCCAAACTAGAGAGTGATCTGCAAGTCACACGACTCGAGCTTGACGAACTTAATCAGTATGGTCGACGTATGTGTCTCGACATTACTGGTATCACGGGTGATTCTGGTTCCCCCACGGAAGACGTCGAGACCAAAATTTTGAACAAGGCTGCTGAGTGTGGAATTCAACTAAATAGTTCCGACATTGACAGGTGCCACCGTAAAGGCAAGCGAAAAGGAACTTTAAATCGCAAGGTAATAATTAAATTTACCAACTCCAAGGCGAGGCAAAGACTTTATGGTGGTCGAAAATCACTTGGCAATGGCATATTTGTTCAAGACAATTTGACTCGCTATCGTGAAAGCCTTGCGTACGAGGCAAGACAACTTGTTCGTGCCAAAAATGTGACTAAAACTTATATTGCCGGTTGCATGATATATGTCGTATGTCCGGGAGAAGAGAGAGGTGTTCCCATCCGCAGCATGGAGGCAATCCAATGCATCAAAGAAGGGAAGCAGATCCCAAAAGACTAACACCATAAAGTTTTGTTTTTGACAGTTGTCAAATGTCTTTGTATGTAAACAAACATTGTGCTAAATATTGACCTAATATTGTGCTATAAATAGTATACCATATAGCATGCATTCATCGATCGACTAATTATCTATAAAAACATACCTTGTCGAGCTATGCATTGATTGTTATCCAATATTGAATATTCACACCTGCCCTACAGTTTACCTGTCCGCATTTGTGCAGACGATAATTACTATAAACTTACGGGGTTTTTTTGTGTTGTTTTTTTTTTGTGTGTTTTTTTTACAAAATGAATCTGAATTCAAAATCCACTTAGGTATACTCCGAATATCAAGAAACTGTTAACACTTAAATTTCTTCGACACTCATTAAGCATGCCTTATGCATGTTTACTACATGGAACACTTGAAAGTTAAAGTTTGTGTTTAAATCCATTAATGATATACGCTAGACCTTAATTGCCAGACCAAAATGTGTAAACATGTGTTTATGTTAAATAATGACTTGCTGCGTTGTACATAGGCTAGTCCTTATGCCATGATCAGATTGATTATACCACACGTGACCATACTGCACGTGCCTATTATCGTTGTTTTTTTTTACCGTTGTAGATTGATAAAGAGTATGTGGAAATGAGTGCTTTATATACATATTAATCCACCAATATAGTGCAGTGTATATATTAATATCTAAATGGTAGCTCAATTAATTTAATAATATATGTGAATGACTCACTGTTATGCCTATCAGATTGATAATACCAGCACACATGACCTTACTTCAAAACGTGACTATTATTATTACTTAGGATTTTACGGCTGTTGTAGTATGCTAATATGCACGTGGATGAATAACATTTATATTCACTAAAGATTTAAATTAGTACTGCAGTACAAGTGTTGATCGTACGAGTATCATTACTGAATTGTCTTGATTTGGCTTATATTATGTCATGCAAATGTGTATGTATATGTATTATTACTCTTGTCTCAAATTAATCACAAATTAATCTCAAAAACTAGTTAACAACTTTATAGAACGTCAACTCTCAAATCAGGGTGAAATTGGTGTAATCATTTCATGTGAGCAAGTGTAGCTTGTATGTTCCCTTTCACACATGAATATGAAATGTGAATGCAGATTTTTCTTTGCATTTTCGGCACACTTCTCGGGTCTTAGACCGGCATTACAGTTAAGAAAACATAGTCCTTAATTAAGCATGTGAATGAATATGTGTATGCATGTATTCGTAATTTAAACATACACTTTAGTGTATACATGTGTTAATCTATGTACTTGTGGAAGATAAGGTCTTAATAACTGTTAAGTACTATATGCTCTCAAATAAGGTTGAAATTGGGGTAATCATTTCATGTGAGCAAATGTAGCTTGTATGTTCACTTGCCCACATGAATATGAAATGGATGATGCGATTAACACTAAATTACGATACTCATATCGTGTTATTTACGAATGATTATATGCTATTGCGAATAACAACTTTCATTGTAATTGTAATGTGTGTGTTTCTTTTTTTGGTGTGTTTTTTTGTGTGTTTTTTTGTATATTGTTTATTATGTATTAGGTATTCAGTGGTCTTGGATATTTTATAAAGTGGCGCAATTATGTTCCCTATTTAATTGCATTAATACAACCAGTAACACAATTATTATTATTATTTTTATATTAGATTTAAATATTATAAGAAAAAAAAAATGAAAGCACTAATTTAACGTAAGTTGATATATATTTTTTCTTTTTTTGTAATCTAATTTTCTCGTTCTAGGATACAGTTTTATTTTGTTTTTGTGTTGTTGTTTTTTCTCAGTGTAAAAGCACATGCTTTTCATATTGTTTATGTTTTGTTCTCCCGTGCCTGCCGTGCCCCCGTGTTTGTTCACCATATCGTCTCGCATATTCCTGTTCACACCTCACTTGCCATTGGTCCGATTGTCGCTCTTCATTATATTTGACGTTATAATTTATCCCCATCGGTAATGACCTAAACTCATGGAGAGCGACTATTGGACTTTATAATAACAGGCGACAGCGAATACTAAAATCGTGTACGTGCTATATGCACCCTCTTAATATGACACTTGAGATAATCTTATATTGTTTAGTAAGAGCTGCTCAATTAATGGTTCGTTTTTATTTAAACACTGCGCATCCTTATATTGCACTCATTGCCGTATTAGTTGTATGTCAAACGTTTAACTTATTATCGGAGAAAATTAATTATGAATATAAATCTAATCCGAATATATTTTCAACATGCGATATCATGCAAAATATTTACTTTTTCCTAATTATGAATACTTTAATTATATTATCAGGAGATGTAGAACTGAATCCGGGCCCAATTTATGACACAAGGCAATGTTTCTCAATAATACATCAAAATATTCGTAGTATTAGGAACAAATTTGACTATATCAAAGACAACTTCGTGGATTTTGATATATTGTGTTTTACTGAAACTCATCTATCGACTGATATTGAAAACGAAATGTTACATTTAGAAACTTTTGATGCTATGTTCCGTAAGGATAATACATCTCATTCTGGCGGATTATTAATGTATATCTCGCCCCATTTAAGACCAGATAGGAAAATTGAATTGGAATATTTACTTCCTGAATCAATATGGGTTGAAATTAAAGATAATAGCCAGTCTTTTCTTATATGCACACTTTATCGACCACCGCACTATGCAGTTGAATTCTGGGACAGGTTAAACGTCTGCGTTGAACATGCTTCTGAAATAACTTCAAATATCATTATCTTAGGTGACATTAATGAAGACCAATTAAACCTGTCAAATCATAAATTTCGAGATATACTTACTCTTAATAATATGATAAATATAATTAAAGATCCTACTCGTGTAACTAACACTTCAAGCACTTTAATAGATCCAATCGCTATCTCTAATCATTTAACTTCTTATGATTCTGGCGTTTATCAAACAGCAAATCGTATCAGTGATCATTATAGTACATATGCTTTCATTAAAAGCGAATTTTGTATAAATATACCGTTTCAAAGAAGAGTCTGGAATTACAAACGTGCTGATTTTGAAAAGTTGAATAATTTAATGAGATCAACAGACTGGACTTTTTTGCATACAGATTTTGTAGATATCGCTGCAAATAGTTTTATTAATAAACTCACTGATCTCATGAAGGAATGCATTCCAACTAGTTTCGTAACAATTCGTCCAAATGATAAGCTTTGGTATAATTCTGAAATTCGACTAGCATCTCGTAAACGCGATAGAAAAAAATCAATAGCTTTACGTACAGGCAATCAATCTGATTGGCGCTTATATAAAGACCTTCGAAATAAAGTTAATAATATGAAAAAGCATGCTAAAGAAATATTTTTTAATCAACTTGAATTTTCTCTAAGTGATATGAATTCTGCAAATCCTCGACAGTACTGGAAAATAATCAAAATGTTAATTAAAGAAAACGCTAACAGTTGTAACGTCATACCACCTTTAAAGAACAACGATGGTTTATATTCTGTATCTGACGAAGAAAGGGCAAATTTATTGAATGACTTTTTTACATCAATATCAACTGTTGACGACACCAATGCCACTCTACCACAATTTATACCTAAGACGATCAATATTATCAATGATATTAATATTACTGAAAATGAAATTTCTGATATCCTATCAATTTTAGTGATAAATAAAGCTAGTGGGCCTGATGAAATAAGTCATAGAGTCCTGAAAGAAACTTCAAAAACAATATGTCGCCCCCTGTGTATTCTGTTTAATCGTTCAATTCAAGAAAATATCTTTCCACAATGCTGGAAATTAGCTAATGTTATGCCACTTTTTAAATCAGGTGATAAAGATTCACCTTCAAACTATAGACCAATATCGTTAATTAGCTGCGTTGGAAAAGTTATGGAACGCGTGATATTCAAACATATTTTTAATTTTTTGCTTACCAATAATTTAATATTTAAAAACCAGTCTGGTTTCTTACCTGGTCACTCAACAGTTTATCAACTAATTGATATTTATAATCAAATATGCAAAGCGATTGATGAAAACAAATTTACATGTATGGTATTTTTTGATATATCCAAAGCTTTCGATCGCATCTGGCACGCAGCTTTAATTTTTAAACTCCGACAACATGGCATTTCAGGCAACCTTCTTAATTGGATAAATAATTACATAACTGATCGTAAACAAAGAGTTTTCGTTGGTTCGACCTTTTCTGAAATAAAAACTCCTAATGCCGGCGTACCCCAAGGGTCTGTTCTAGGACCATTATTGTTTTTAATTTATATAAACGACATAGCTGACGCATTGCTTAGTACAACAAGGTTATTTGCTGATGACAGTTCTATTGCGGTATCTACATCCGATTTAGATTATATGGAAACTACAATTAATGATGACTTGTGTAAAATATCGAATTGGTCAAAGCAATGGCTAGTAAAATTTAATCCATCTAAAACTGAAGTTATCTTCTTTTCACTTGCAAACAGAAACCGTCCGTCTTTGATATTTGAAAATACACAACTTAACTTTGTTGACCATCATAAACATCTAGGAGTAACCCTTAGTCATGATGGGTCCTGGCATCAACATATTTCAAATATTGTAATATCTGCGTCTAAGGTATTAGGTTCAATGAAATTAATGAAATTTAGATTAAAACGTCAAACGCTTAATCAAATATATAAATCTTACCTTCGCCCTATTTTAGAATACGCGGCTATAATATGGGATAGTTGTACAAATTATGAAAAAGATAACTTAGAAAAAATACAATATGAAGCCGCGCGAATAGTTACTGGCCTGACTCGTTCTGTCTCTATACAAAAATTGTTAACTGAAATTGGTTGGGTCTCTCTGGCCGACCGAAGACACATCCAAAAGTTGATATTGACCTTTAAGTTTACAAATGGAGTTTTACCGAGTTACTTGAATGAAATATTCCCTGCAACTGTTTCGGAATCGAATCCTTACAACTTGAGAAACAGTTCCAACTTCGTTACTTTACCTAGAAGAACAGAACTGTTTTCGAGATCAGTCTTACCGTCATCTCTAAAAGTTTGGAATGAACTTGATATCAATATTCGCGAAGCACCATCCCTTTCGAGTTTTAAAACTAGGCTTAACAATTACTTTAAACCACCGATAGTACCCCAATACTACATACTGGGTGATAGATACCTTTCAGTTCTACATGCGCGTTTGCGAAACAACTGCAGCAATTTAAATGCTGATCTCTTTCTTAATCATTTGAGGGATAATCCCAATTGTATATGTGGTAATGGTTTTGAAGATGTTGAGCATTATTTGTTTAGATGTGTAAATTTCAGAAATGAAAGACGGCAATTATTTTTAGACACTCGTATATTTCATCCTTTAAGTACTCACAAACTTTTATACGGCATCGACCAACTAAAAGACGAGGAAAATCATATTCTATTTACTCAAGTGCAAAACTATATTAAAAACACTAAACGATTCCAAAATCCTTAACTTTGTATCAATATAACGTTTTATTTTGTCTATATCTACTGTCGTTATGTTTCTATCAGCCTGAACGGGGATATTGTGGTGTTATTTCGGTGGAGATTGCGTGGGGGTAGAATGGCACGGCAGAGTTTACATTTTTGGAAAAAAAAATATTATTATTTTATTATATTATTATTTTTTTTCTGCGTTTTTCTGTATCAAATTTCTATTTAAATATATTGTTACAATTTCATTATTGTTACAATTTCAAACCGATAATCATATACACTTCTTCAGCCACAATGGAGAGAACTGTAACTAATGTTGTAATAACTTGTAGTTCAATCCACTTGCATATGTTTCTATGAATATTGTGATGTTGAATTGATGTATTGTAACATATCTGCAATAAAATATTATTAAACTAATTGCTTAAACGAAATAAGCCGTGTCCACGTAATGCTACATACCATATATTTATTAATAAATAGTATTCCTCTATGTAAGCCTGTCTTTATTTGTAATGTCACGTTCACTAGCTCCTGGCAAAATAGGGTATTTAAGCGATCAAATGTAACGCAGCTTTTTAGCATCGTTTACTTTAAAGACAACGGGTAGTGCACATCGTACTTGTACACCGGCTTCAATAGCATTATGATATTCAGAACATCAAGGTCATCCTCTCTCGTGAACACACGACCTTCTAATTTCCAATCAGGCGTTCTTACCACTAAATGATAGGGACATCTTGGGGACCAATATCAAGCGAAGATGTGGCCATCTTGGGGACCAATATCAAGCGAAGATGTGGCCAATTTATGCTTCCATTTGATATTATAAAACGCAATTCGTAACATAAATATGATTAGAATAAAGGTCGAACAGGAAATGTAGAATTTAAAGAACACAGTCAACCAAAAATAAAACATTAATTGCAAGTAAAATATAAATGAAGTATGCGGCATCGGCTGCCAGCAGGAGTACCGCATTGGCACGGTCGGTGGCAGCAAGGCCGATGGGTTTTATGGGTGTACCAACCATCACTCATCTCAATTAAACGGTACTATGTTAATGAAGAAATAACCGCCAGGATATGTTCTCTAACAAATCGAATAGGTAATAAAATTAAAACGCAAAGAGGATCATGTATATATGAACATAAAAAAACAAAATCCTAGAAAGTCACAAAGTAATTATTTAATGACTTGGCAAAAGCTAGAGCAACAAGAGATTAAATCGTTAAGGGTACAATACCACAAGATTAAAGACAACATTAAAGGGACACACAGCAATCTTAATGTTTTTTATCAAGCATGGCTGCTCTATTTATTCATTTATGAAGTAACATTTTGACTTTAAACCGACTTGTATATCATTAAATACAATTTTAAATTTTAAGTTTTCTTAGCTATTTTACCAAATGTTGGTGCAATATTATCAGAATTTAGTTATATGCAAAAACAATTTTGTTTATACTATTCTTATAATTATTATTAATGATTGAACTCATGCATGTTCTGTATAAAAACTAAAGGGACACCGCGAGTTTTTGAAAAATCAAGAGTGTGTCCCTTTAACGTTACTATCCGTTACAGGATTTAAAACACACAATATGTCCGGTCATCCTACAGTCAAAGAAGAACGCATATATAGTTTTGAAGTGTAAATGTGTCAACCACTAAACATGCAGTATGTTAAAAATGATGAAGTCATAATCTCTTTTGATAATGTTTCATTAAAAGAGAGTGTTTAACCATGTTAACAGCTGGATTCGAGTATAGGGAAATCCTTGACGGGATGGTAGAAGTATGTAGTTGTTTAATCACGAACGAGCGGATGCGAGTGAGTGTAAAAACTAAAAACGCCTACCATCGAGTGAAAGATATACATATAATCGAAATCAGAAGTTAAATAATCTATTTGTTTTGCATTTTAAATCACTTTGTCTATGATTTTAACCGAAGTGTTCGTTATGTTAAACGTTATCGACGGATAACGTCGACGTCAGCAACAGTTATTGACGTCATGACTTAGTCACAGTTATGTTACGTTTGTGATTGAGAAATCCCAATCTCTCACCGATAGAAATGTAATAAATACCATACAACCCAAATGAAAGGCGGTGACTGTTCGTTAATCGTCGATACAACTTCCTATAACAAACTAGGAAAAAATCAACCTTAATACAAACTTAAAGTATGAAAAGCTAAACTGTCAGAACTTACCTTTCCGCCAACTGAGCTTTATAATCATATATTTTTTGTCCAAATGAGAATGCTTTTCTGCACAACCAAAGGCACGTCTTGTTTACGATCATGTAAATATTGTTATGAATTCAACCTTAAGTGTTTTGCTAAATTCATTTAATTTCTTCTGCAAAACATAACCAATAATTTCCAGGTTAGGCCACCCTTGAAAATATCTGTTCCAGACTCAAATTTGAAATTTTGGGTCGGTAGGTAGGCAAATGTTTTGTTTTTTTTAATATTTTAAAACAAAAATTAACTAAAGAAATGCTGTTTTTAATTAGTTGATTGAACTGGCATATATAAATAAATGAAAATCAATACAACATTTTAAAAACAAGATGGTAAAAATGGCCTTTATTCGCTCACCTGATAACCATGTATATTGTAGACACTTGCACAGTTGAAGTTTGCCAGAAAAATGTCTGGTAAGTTAAGAGACGATGTAGAGAATCAGGAGTGCAGCATTAGCTATGGTACGGGCAAATTATCCTATCTCTATGAGGATGTAACCCCCGCCCCCTCCCCCACGAGTACTGAATACTCCTTATTTTAGAGACCGAGTACGGAATACTATTAGCTCCGGACAAAAATTCTAAGTATAAAATTACAAAGGGCAATAACTCTAATTTGAATGATGACCTAAAACACCTAAGAGCCGGTATCTGCTAGATGAATGAAGGCCCGATTATCAAAATTAGACCTTTATTTACATTTTATGATTTTTTTTGTACATATTTGGTTTTAAAAATACATTTTATGAATACTAAATACTAAATAGTGTGTTGTGCGAGTACTGCGTACCAGGCTCGTGCGTACTGAATACCGCCTAAAACGCCCTGAATACTGCGTACCAAAAGGAGTGGGGGGTGTGGGGGGGGGGGGGGTATCAGCCTCCTCTATATCTTGTCGTTTCAGAAAATGTGTTTAAAGATTTTATTTTTCTATATAACTCTGTGTAAAACTATGACTCCAGGGCGGAGCTAGATTTGATCCCAGAGTCACTATTTGAATACACTTGTTAGATGACATAGGTATACGTTGCGATATATGAGATCCCTACGCCTTGTGGGCAGAAATCTTCTTAAGTTTTAAAGGGGGGTATAGCCCTCCAACTATCTCGAGCTCTTTACCTTGTGGTTTAAGAAATGACAATCGCTTACGTTTTTTCCTATATATACTACAGGAATAAGAAACGCAGCTACGGAATTTCTGCTATATTATGTATATACTGCACTCACACTCAATTTGTAATATTGCGTAAAAATCCGAAGAAGTTTTGTAAAAGAATAAAGGAGGGAGGGGCGCGTGCGCGATGCAGATAGTTAAGGAAAGGATAAAACTGTGCTGTTGTAGATTTTTTATTCACAGTACACTTTGTAACTCGAAATTCAAAAATGTTGAAGTTCCGTTTTTAAAATTTGAGCCATTTCAGTACCGCCTTTAATGTAAAGAGATTGCAAAATTGTACATCCTAAGTCTTCTCACCTGCTTCAGCCAGACGCGTATTCTATCAATAATGAAACTTTGAAGGGAAAACATTTTCTGTGTTATGTGTTGTCATATCTGTTTTTCGAATGGCATATTATACGTACGATATATAGCGGAAATTACCGAGTTGCGTTTCTGTTTTCCTTTAGTATAGGTTCATGTAAAACATCTCAAATCTGATAACACTATTAACAAATAATTCGAATGACTGGGTGAGATAGCTTGTTATACTAGGTATAAACTTGTTGACACTGTTCAAGAAATAGTTCATTTTTAAAACAATAACAACTAAACGTTGTGTGACAATTTTTGAAAGCAGGTGACTCAAGCATTCAAATTGTTTGATTAAGATAAGCAAATAGCTCTTGTCTTTACAATGTACAGATTTTCATCTTCCAGACACTACGAAATTGTTATGGTTCACATTATTTTTGATTAAAAACAATATGTGTAAAATGTCCTGCCAACAGGGGCCAAATTAATCGTTGATAACTTCACTGAGGACCTGTTTTTTCCAAGTATTTGCATGTTTGTGCATGTGCAATATAATTCACACAATAGTTAAATTTAATTTAAAGACGATTTGTATTGTAACAATCGACCAGAGAATGTTTTCTTTAAACTTTGCATCAACCAAATATGTGAACAAATTTTTTTAAGTGTGGCCTCGTGTTAAATACGTGTGTGAGCAAGTTAGTTTAATTACATTTAAAACATATGTATCCAAACCCTATACAGTTTTGCGAGTCATAAATAAATAATGTATACGTGGCAATTAAAATTAATGATTTTCCCCAGAGACGGTTTTGAATAACACGACATACATTAGATAATGTCGAAATTGGGCTATCTTAAACAATTGTTGGTTTGCTGATAGATAGATAGATAGATAGATAGATAGATAGATAGATATATAGATAGATAGATAGGTAGGTAGGTAGGTAGGTAGGTAGGTAGGTAGGCAGGCAGTCAAGGTAGGTAGGCAAGCAGGCAGGCAGGTATGCAGCAGGCAGGCAGGAACGTTTTGCGTCCCGATGCTTAAAATGTTTTTAAAAATTATTGTCCCATAAATGCTTGTATTTTTCTTTTCTTTGCTTTTTGAGGTAGCTGCCTTTTAAGTGAGAAGTCGGAGTTTGGGCATTGCACTGTATGGACTTGTCAAGAAGATTCCGAAGCACTTATTTGTTTCCTATTAAATAATAGTTTCGTCGGGTATCGAACTACTGTTGGATCCCTATGGGCAACGATCTGTGCTGGTGCATATTTGTTTTTATGTTGCTACTGAAATATAATTTCATGTTACGTATATCTTTCAACCAGATACTCATATGTAGATTGAAGCTTATAATGACACCTCCAGTATCTGGATGACTTATTGAACATTGACATCCCTTTCTCTATATACTATGGTAAACCTTAATGAAATGACACCTCCAGTATCTGGATGACATTATTGAACATTGGCAACTATTTCTCTAATACTTTGATTAACATTATCTATCCTAACGAATTTCAACTCAACAAAGCTAATATTTCTGATACTGACGCTTCTATTCTACGCATTACATCTCTCTATTGAAAATGCAGAAATAATTTAGCAAAATCTAGGACAGACAAAAGAGATGATTTCAGTTTTGATATTGTTAACTATCGCCACTTAGATGAGAATGTTCCGCGAGCAAGTTCTTATGAGGTCTACGTCACTTAAATTATTACGTTTTTCTAGAGCTTTTAGTCGAGTTGAGGACATACATACTCTTTGTATAACTTAGAAGCTACCCCATCAGAGTTGCCGTTACCATAAACTTCGAAAACCGTTGCAAAAAATTAAAATACAAAAAATACTATTATTTTATCGTAACCCTGATCTACCTTTAAAATATAAAAGTAATGACGATCTATTCTGCGAAAAGGACTACCACAACATTACTTCTATGGCGATGTGATTTACAAACTTCGTAAGATCCCTAATCATAATCACTTTCATACAATCGTATTAAACTTGTAAAAGATTATCAAAAGTGTAGTAAAGATATGAAAATAGGATCCGAACACCGGACAAAAATCGAAGTGAGGGTTTTTGACGAAAAAAACGATGTTAACATGTTAACTTGTTCTCCCTGCTTTAAATATAATTTTTGCCGGACAATAACACATTGTTATCTTTTATCATGTTTGCTAGTTCTTTCTGGCACTACCGTTCACACATTTACTTTAAAATGACAACATCTTATGAAGTAAATTGCACTTACTGAAAACCGCCCTAAAAGGTCTAAACGATGTTCGATTATCCCAACCACCGCAAAAAATAACCCTACAGATTTTATAATTTTAAACTTATCATATTGTTTAATGCATTCTACTATGTAGTTTTGCCAGGAATACTGTCAATTTTTAAATAATATCTATATTTACCCGATGCTACATGTACTATAAATATGCAGTATCATAATAACAAGAGGCCAAGAGGGCTCTGTGGACGCTCTACTGGCTAACACTGGCTCTTATAACATCTATGAAGCGAGAGACTGTCATTTCTTTTTTTTAAAGTTTTGGGCAAAATACAGCTTTTTAACTAAATCAAGGGCCATAACTAAAGATCTGGTAAAGTTGGTAACGATCAGATGAAAAATGAAGACCAACCGTATTGAGGCAAAATATAGCATTTTTAACTAAATCAAGAGCCATAACTTCTCTGTTACCTGTCCCACTAGACCAACAAAGAGCTAAAAAAAACAAATAATAATCAATCAATAACATTAAAAAAAGAAAATTAAAAAAAAAAATAAACAAAAAAAAAAAGAAGAAAAAAAAAAAAAAGAAGAGAAAAAATTAAACAAAAACAAAATAATAATAATAATAATAAAAAAAAATAAAAATAATAAAAAAAAAGAAAGTAAATACAATCTGGTAATGAAGGCCCTATCGTATGACGAGGCAAATTAATAGCTTTTAAGCAAAATCAAGGGGCCATTACTCCGCTGTTACTGGTTCTCGATCTGGCTTGGTTTTCGAACTTGACCGAGCTTTCATTGACTTTAACAATCTGATAAAGTTTGGTAAGATCGAATGAAAAATGAAGTCCCTATCGTCTTAACGAGGCAAAACTATAGCAATATAGCATTTTTAACTAAATCAAGGGCCATAACTCGCGCTGTTACCAATCCGATCTGGCTGGTTTTCAGAACTTGTCCGAGCTTCATTGATATTAGCAATCTGTAGAGTTTGGTAAAGATTGGATTAAAAATGAAGGCCCTATCGTCTTAACGAGGTAAAAGTTAACAGACGACGGACGACAGACGACAGACGACGGGACGACGGACAACACGGCCATCCATAAGCTCTGCTGGCACGTTGGCCTGTAGAATCTAAAAATTCAAATCTTATTATAATAAAAATAAAAAAATAAAAAAAATAATAAAAAACATAAATAAAAACATAATATAAAAAGACAGTCATAAAATCTGGTAAGTATGGCAAAGATCTGATGCAAAGTGAAGGCTCTATCGTATGACGAGGAAAATTATAGCATTTTTATAAAATCATAGGTCCAAACTACGCTAGTAACATGTCGATATGGCTGGTGTTTCAAACTTGACCCGAGCTTACATTGACAATTAACAATCTGATAAAGGTTTTGTAAAGATCGAATGAACAATAAAGACCTATCGTCTTAAGACGCAAATATAGCATTTTAACTAAATCAAGGGCCATAACGCCGCTGTTACCGATCCGATATGAATGGTTTTCGGTAACTTGTCCGAAGCGCTTTCAATTGTGATTAACAATCTGATAAAGTTTGGTTAAGTTAAAGATCGGATTGAACAATTAAAGCCCCTATTCGTCTTAAACGAGGCAAAATATTGCATTGTTTAACTAAATCAAGGGCAATACTCCATTGTTACTTGACCGTATGGCTGTTTTAAAACTGGTTCGAGATTTTAACGACATTAATCTGATGATGTAGTAGACGTTTAGCAATGATCAAGTTAAGAACAGGAAGCTCAAACGTTCTTAACGGCTTTTATATAGCCTGAAATTAACTTAACGCGAGTCTATCTCGCTGTTAGGCTGGTCGGATATGGCGGTTTAGTGCAATTTGGCAAAGGAGTTTGAGATTAACAATGTGGGTATGTTGTGGTGAAAGATAGAAGAAAATGAGGCCCTATGTCTACGAGGCAATTAGCATTTGAACTCAAATCAAGGCCATAACTCCGCTGTTACTGGTCGATATGGCTGGTTTTAGAACTTGTTCGCGCTTTTAACGACATTAACAATCTGATAAAGTTTGGTTAAGATCGAAGAACAATGAAGCACCTATCGTCTTAACGAGGCAAAATATTGCATCTTGAACTAAATCAAGGGCCATAACTCCGCTGTTACTAGTTCGATATGGCTGGTTTTCGAACTTGTCCGAGCTTTCATTGATAATAACAATGTGGTAAAGTTTGGTAAAAATAAAATGAAAAATGAAGGCCCTATCGTCTTAACGAGGCACAATATAGCATTTTGAACTAAATCAAGGGCCGTAACTCCGCTGTTACTGGTCCAATATAAATGGGTTTTTCGAACTGTCTAAGATTTCATTGATATTAACAATCTGATAAAGTTTGGTAAAGATCGGATGACAATGGAAGACCCTGATGTCTGTACGAGGCAAAATATAGCATTTGTTAACTAAATCAAGGGCCATAACTCCGCTGTTCCTAGTACGATATGGCTGGTTTTCGAGCTTGTTCGACCTTTTAGAGACATTAACAATCTGATAAAGTTTGGTAAAGATCGGATGAACAATGAAGCCCCTATCGTCTTAACGAGGCAAAATATAGCATTTTTAAACTAAATCAAGGGCCATAACACCGCTGTTACTTGTCCGATCTGGCTGGTTTTCGATCTTGTCTGAGTATTCTTGATATTAACAACCTGTTAAAGTTTGGTAAAGATCGGATGAAAAACGAAGGCCTATCGTCCGTAACGATGGTAAAAGTTAACAGACGGACGACCATACGACGGACGACGGACGACGGACAACTCGCCAATCCATAAGCTCTGCTGGCGTGTGCCCTTGGGCAGTAGAGCTAAAAAACCACCACTGTGTTC
>JAWPHD010019103.1:0-37040 GCA_037043455.1 Cyrtodaria siliqua
CAACAAAAGAATGTGCTCTCTAAAAACTGGGCATTACATTGAGGATAAATAAACGCTCTTTTTTATAACTTTCCCTTTACTCAACAACAAAGGGAAAGCCCTGTAGTAGCGACAGGGCATCTAGTCAGCCAAATGCCATATCCTTTGAGATTCTGAAAGAAAATGGTCATCCATAACTTGGGCTACACTTAAGTTTAAATGATGACCTTGATTCAAGGCCATTACCAGTAGTGACACCGACTCTGAGATTCAAGGTCATGACCAGTAATGGCATTGACATTTGATTCAAGGCCGTGACAAGTAGTGGCATTGACCTCTGAATCAAGGCCATGACCAGTAGCGACATTGAACTTTGATTCAAGGCCATGACAAGTAGCGGCTCTGAACTTTCATTCAAGACCATGACAAGTAGTGGCATTGACCTTTGATTTAAAGCCATGACCAGTTTTCATTCAAGGCCATGACAAGTAGTGGCATTGACCTTTGATTCAAAGCCATGACCAGTAGCAACATTGACCTTTCATTCAAGGCCATGACAAGAAGTGGCATAGACCTTTGATTCAAAGCCATGACCAGTAGCGACATTGAACTTTAATTCAAGGCCATGACAAGTAGCGGCACTGAACTTTCATTCAAGGCCATGCCAAGTAGTGGCATTGACCTTTGATTCAAAGCCATGACCAGTAGCGACATTGAACTTTCATTCAAGGCCATTACAAGTAGTGGCATTGACCTTTGATTCAAAGCCATGACCAGCAGCGATATTCACCTTTCATTCAAGGCCATGACAAGCAGTGGCATTGACCTTTGATTCAAAGCCATGACCAGTAGCGACATTGAACTTTTATTCAAGGTCATGACAAGTAGTGGCATTGACCTTTGATTCAAAGCCATGACCAGTAGGGATATTCACCTTTCATTCAAGGCCACGACAAGTAGTGGCATAGACCTTTGATTCAAAGCCATGACCAGTAGCGACATTCACCTTTGATTCAAGGCCATGACAAGTAGCAGCACTGAGCTTTGATTCAAGGCCATGATATTGACCTTTGATTCATGGCCATGACAAGTAGTTACATTGATTCAAGGCCATGACCAGTTGTAACATTGACACTCATTTCAAAGTATATGTTGATCATTCAGTTAATGGCATTGACCTTGAGGTCAAAAGAGAACAAATTAGTAATTGCTATTGCTGTTTTTATAAGCTTCATGGTGCTTTGGATGCAAACACTGAAAATGAAATTACTCATAGGTCAGTTTATAATGACACTTGATGAATTTAACCTAATTGTAGTTACAAACAGAAATAGAAATTACTTAGCAGAACAGCAAAAATAAATCATACAAGTACATAATTATATTGCCCCCATTTAATGTACTATACTTTAGAGTGCACAAGGCTGAGACAGTAAATTAAAGACTGTCACAACCACATTATTATGGTATGATTCACTGCTGATGCAAGCTCATGATGAAGATAAACCAGACACAATTCTTACTTATATGGTGATGACAAGACTGGTGTGCTAAAGGTTTTTGGTAAGTATTTGTGGAGGAATATCAAGTTGTTTAACACAAGCATACTATTAACCTTGCTATGAGGGCATTGATCTCTGAATAATAATAAAAACAAGATCAGAGCTAGACAATAATTAATATAAACAAGAGGCTGTATTCATCAATATCTCCTCTAGCCATCGCCTTAGTTTTTTATTTCATGGATAGATGATCCAGGTATTTCAGTTATGCTTTGTAACAAAAATTAAATAAAAACAGTGTTTTTTTCCTGATATAAGTGGTACCAAAAAATGATATACCAAATATGGATTTTCCCCCAATTGGAGTGAAAACATTCCCAATCCCCACAAACCCTCTATTGTTTCCTTGGAAACACGATCAACATAAATACAGGAATTGTTCACTATAACAACAAGAGGTCAATGACCTTGAAGCTCTACTGATAGGTTTTTGATAGCTAGATTAGCATTCCTGTGAAGTTTCATGAAAATCCGTCAAGTAGTTTCTGAGGAGTAGTCATGGAAGTCCCTACAAGTTTTCACTATATAACTCTATGTAAACAAAGATGACAATTTATGACAAGGATCAACATCATGTCATACTGATCATTTTAGAAAAAGTCCCATATCAATATCACTTATAGTTTTCAAGAAGTAGTCGCTACAAACTTGTATTTTGAAAATCTATTTTTAGCCAAGGCAGCCATCTTGAATTTCCGGCCGACCTGAAATTTTGCTAGGATCAATCAGACATCAAGAGCAACATTCCTGTGAAGTTTTATGAAAATCTGTCAAAGTAGTTACAGAGGAACAAAGATGGCCGTTGACAGCCATGTTTAACATCGAATCAAAAGGATTTTCGACAAGGACCAACATCATGTCATGATGATCATTTTAGAAAAAGTCCCATATCAATATCACTTTTATAGTTTTCAAGAAGTAGTCGCTACAAACTCGGTTTTTGAAAATCTATTTTTAGCCGTAGCGGCCATCTTGAATTTCCGGCCGACCTGAAGTTTTGCTAGGATCAATTAGACATCAAGAGCAACCTTCGCGTGAAGTTTCATGAAAATCCGTCATATAGTTGCAGAGGAGTAGTCGCTACAAGTTTTCATTATATAACTCTATGTAAACAAAGATGGGCGCTGGCAGCCATGTTTAACGTCGAATCAAAATAATTTTCGACAAGGATCAACATCATGTCATACTGATCATTTTAGGAAAAGACGCATATCAATATCGCTTATAGTTTTCAAGAAGTAGTCGCTACAAACTTTTTTTTGAAAATTTATATTTAGCCATGGTGGCCATCTTGAATTTCCGGCCGACCTGAAATTTTACTAGGATCAATTAGACATCAAGAGCAACATTCCTGTGAAGTTTCATGAAAATCCGTCAAGGAGTTTCAGAGGAGTAATCGCTACAAGTTTCATTATATAACTCTTATGTAAACAAAGGTGACCATGTTTAACGTTGCATCAAAATAATTTTCGACAACGATCAACATCATTCCATACTGATCATTTTAGAAAAAGTCCCATATCAATATCACTTATAGTTTTCAAAAAGTACTCGCTACAAACTTGTTTTGGAAAATCAATTTTTAGCTGTGGCGGCCATCTTGAATTTCCGATCAACCCGAAATGTTGCTAGGATCATTTAGACACCAAGAGCAACATTCCTGTGAAGTTTCATGGAAATCCGTCGAGTAGTTTTAGAGGAGTAGTCGCTACAAGTTTTTACTAAATAACTCTTATGTAAACAAAGATGGCCGCTGGCAGCCATGTTTAACGTCGAATCAAAACAATTTTCGACAAGGACCAACATCATGTCATGCTGATCATTTTAGAAAAAGTCCCATATCAATATCAACTTAAGAGTTTTCAAGAAGTAGTCGCTACAAATTTGTTTCTTAAAAATCTATTTTAAGATTTGGCGGCCATCTTGGATTTCACATCAACATGATTTTTTGCTGGGATCAACTAGACTTCATGGGCAACATTTCTGAAGTTTCATGAAAATCCATTCAGTAGTTTCAGAGGAGTAGTCGCTACAAAAAAAAAGTTTACGGACGACGGACGCCGCACCAGGGCATAAGCTCTGCTGATCTCTGATCAGTAGAGCTACTGCTGATCTCTGATCAGTAGAGCTAAAAACACAATTAGGTCACTATGTTCACATATGAAACATGGTTATGTTCACATATGAAACGTTTATACGGACTCTTTTAAAAGATAGTCTTCAATTTTTTTGTTACCCATGTTCAATGTAAAACTAGAACTATGTACTTACACAGTTACAATCTTTCCATAAATCAGTAACAAATATATCTGTGGTTACAGCTTTATAGCAAAGGTCAAGTGAATTATTACCTAATAAAAACAACATAGTTCAAAGGAGACATTCCATCAGGAAAACCACAAAGGTGTTCCACATGATAGACTTCACTTTTGGCAAGCATGTACTGTACTGTTATCCTCGGTGTTAGTGTTACCATTCTGACTGTTACTAGTTGATGAACTACTGTACTGTTATCCTCCATGTTAGTGTTAACCATTCTGGCTGTTACTAGTTGATGTACTACTGTACTGTTATCCTCCGTGTTAGTGTTACCATTCTGGCTGTTACTAGTTGATGAACTACTGCACTGTAATCAAGTTTTGCACAATCTCGGTCATTATTCACAATCATATTCAGCCATTGTACAAAATCACAACAATTCGAAGCATCTTGACACAGAGTATTACTAGTTTAGCTCTACTGATCAATTAAAGATAGGCAGAGTCCACCCTCCTGTCATTAGGCAGAGTCCACCCTCCTGTCATTAGGCAGAGTCCACCCTCCTGTCATTAGGCAGAGTCCACCCTCCTGTCATTAGGCAGAGTCCACCCTCCTGTCATTAGGCAGAGTCCACCCTCCTGTCATTAGGCTCATTAGGCAGAGTCCACCCTCCTGTCATTAGGCAGAGTCCACCCTCCTGTCATTAGGCAGAGTCCACCCTCCAGTCATTAGGCAGAGTCCACCCTCCTGTCATTAGGCAGAGTCCACCCTCCTGTCATTAGGCAGAGTCCACCCTCCTGTCATTAGGCAGAGTCCACCCTCCTGTCATTAGGCAGAGTCCACCCTCCTGTCATTAGGCAGAGTCCACCCTCCTGTCATTAGGCAGAGTCCACCCTCCTGTCATTAGGCAGAGTCCACCCTCCTGTCATTAGGCAGAGTCCACCCTCCTGTCATTAGGCAGAGTCCACCCTCCTGTCATTAGGCAGAGTCCACCCTCCTGTCATTAGGCAGAGTCCACCCTCCTGTCATTAGGCAGAGTCCACCCTCCTGTCATTAGGCAGAGTCCACCCTCCTGTCATTAGGCAGAGTCCACCCTCCTGTCATTAGGCAGAGTCCACCCTCCTGTCATTAGGCAGAGTCCACCCTCCTGTCATTAGGCAGAGTCCACCCTCCTGTCATTAGGCAGAGTCCACCCTCCTGTCATTAGGCAGAGTCCACCCTCCTGTCATTAGGCAGAGTCCACCCTCCTGTCATTAGGCAGAGTCCACCCTCCTGTCATTAGGCAGAGTCCACCCTCCTGTCATTAGGCAGAGTCCACCCTCCTGTCATTAGGCAGAGTCCACCCTCCTGTCATTAGGCAGAGTCCACCCTCCTGTCATTAGGCAGAGTCCACCCTCCTGTCATTAGGCAGAGTCCACCCTCCTGTCATTAGGCAGAGTCCACCCTCCTGTCATTAGGCAGAGTCCACCCTCCTGTCATTAGGCAGAGTCCACCCTCCTGTCATTAGGCAGAGTCCACCCTCCTGTCATTAGGCAGAGTCCACCCTCCTGTCATTAGGCAGAGTCCACCCTCCTGTCATTAGGCAGAGTCCACCCTCCTGTCATTAGGCAGAGTCCACCCTCCTGTCATTAGGCAGAGTCCACCCTCCTGTCATTAGGCAGAGTCCACCCTCCTGTCATTAGGCAGAGTCCACCCTCCTGTCATTAGGCAGAGTCGGATGGGGACGTAAACCGGGCGGTCCTGTGTATCGGTCTATCCTCCGAGCACGTTAAAGAACCATAGGAATCTATTCGATAATAAGAGTAGGGCACGGTTCCCGGAATCCTATGTATCTTTCCCCTCTCTCTGGGGCGGCTCTAAATAACCTATACTGTGTTGATGAGCCGTTAAACAACATTCAACTAATTCAATTCCACTTAAGACCATCACCTCAACATGTCAACTCCACAGTAGAGTACATTATGAGAGCAGCACCACACAGTACACTTCTAGACACCGCCATGACCAGTAGCAGCACCCATACTGTAGCAGTACACTCCACCACACAGTACACTTCTAGACACCGCCATGACCAGTAGCAGCACCCATACTGTAGCAGTACACTCCACCACATACAAGCCACTCATGCTGCATGCACTACAACTTTTCGTTATGCCATATAGATGCAATAATCAGAGGCCGCTGATATGGCATACATGGTGCTGTTGTGTTTTAGCTTGCCCATATATTATTTCAGGTTTTGTGTATTAAATCAATAACATTTCTGATTCAGTTCCTGACATCCTGTCTAGGCAAGCTGTTCCTTTAAAAACAAGAGCTGTCGGAGAACAGCGCAGCTCGACTATTCGATTTTTCGGAGAATAATAAATAGAAAACAAGGCTACAACAATGTGTGGTGGGGTTGGGAGCACAACATAACTATGTGTAAGAATTGACCAAAACTACACAGAAATATTTAAAAAAAAAAAAAAAAAATCGAGTTTTGAGTGGGGTGCGGGGTGGGGGTGGGAGAGAGGCGGTGGTGGATGGTGGGGGGAGTGGGGGTGGTGAGGGCTACATATATGTGTAAGAAGCTATGTAATAATTCACCAAAACAACACAAAAATATGAAGAAAAAAAATAAATTAAAAAATCAAGTTTGAGTGGGGATGGGGTAGAGGCGTGGGGTGGGGAGGGCAACATGTGTAAGAATTGACAAAAGCAACACAGAAATATGCAAAAAAAAAAAAAAAAAGTTTCAAGTGGTGGTGGTGGGGGGGGGGAGGGGGGGGGGGGGGTGCGGAGAGGCTGGAGTGAGTTGGGGGCTGGGGGTAGGGTGCAACATATATGTGTAAGAATTGACTAAAACAACAAAGAAATATGTAAAAAAAAAAAAAAAAAAAATTCTAGTGTGGTGGGTGGGTAGTGGGGGTGGTGAGAGGCGGGTGTAGGTGGGGGGGGGGGGGGGGGGGGGGGGGGGGGGGGGGGGGGGGGGGGGGGGCGGTGAGGGGGCAACATATATGTGTAAGAATTGACAAAAGCAACACAGAAATATATAACAAAAATATATAATAGTTTCAAGTGGGGTGGGGGGGGGGGGGGGGGGGGGGGGTGGGGGGAGGGGGGATGTATAAAAATTGACTAAAACAACAAAATAATATATATAAAAAAAAAAAAGTTTCAAGTCTGGGGCGGGGTGGGGGTGATGGGGGTGAGAGGTGGGAGTGCGTAGGTTTTTTTTTTGGGGGGGGGGGGGGGGGGGGGGGGGGAACATATGTGTGTTAGAATTGACTAAAACAACAAAGAAATATGTAAAAAATCAAAATTCAAGTGTGGGGCGTGGTGGGTGGGGTGATGGGGGGGGGGGGGGGGGGGGGGTGGGGAGGGTTGCAACATATATGTGTAAGAACTGACAAAAGCAACACAGAAATATGTAAAAAAAAACAAAAAAAAAAACATTCAAGTCTGGGGCGGGGTGGGGTCGGGGGGGGGGGGGGGGGTGATGGACTGAGAGGGGGTGGTGGGGGCGGGGAGGGTTGCAACATATATGTGTAAGAATTGACAAAAGCTCACAGAAATATGTAAAAAAAAATAAAAAAAAGTTTCAAGTCTGGGGTGGGGGGGGGGGGGAGGGGGGAGGTGATGGGGTGAGAGGCAGGGGGGGGGTGGTGGGGGCGGGGAGGGTTGCAACATATATGTGTAAGAATTGATTAAAACAACACAGAAATATGTAAAAAATAAATTTAAAAAAATAAAATAAAAGGTGTGGAGGGGAGTGGGGGCGGGGGTAGAGGGTGGGGGGGGAGGAGGGAGCCCATGACCAAATATGGGTGAAGTAATAAGATGCGTAATGCTATAACAAATCCCAAACCAAAATTATAGATATATACATGCTTACATGCAAACCTAGATCTGCATTTATTGCACATTTTATGGGCCATCACAATTTGGGTTCCATGGGAGCCCAGAATTTGCAGAAGACAAAATTACTTGTCCAACCCTTTACAACATACTATAAGGAAACCAATTCCAAAATTAAGTTCAGCTAGAACAAAAAATGTAAGAGATATAGACCTGTAAACACAGCTTACACGCAAAATTTGATGTGAAATAGACATATTTTAAGGGCTATCAGAATTTGGGTTCCATGGGAGCCCAGGGGTTACAAGAACCAAAATTACTTAAGCAGCCCTTACGATAATGCTATAAGGAAGCTAGTGGCCAAATTTGGTTGTGCTAGGGTAAGAATTGTAAGAGATATAGACTTGTAAACACAGCTTACACGCAAAATTTGATGTGAAATGGGGCACATTTTATGGGCTACCATAATTTGCGTTCCATGGGAGCCCATGGGTTACAGGAACCAAAATTGCTTATGCAGCCCTTAAGATAATGCTACAAGGAAGCCCATGAACAAATTTGGTTGTGGTAGGATAAGAAATGTAAGAGATATAGACTTGTAAACACAGCTTACACGCAAACCTTGATGTGGGACGCCGACGCCGACGCCGACGCCGACGCCGACCCCGGGGTGATTACATAAGCTCTCTTATTCTTCGAATAGTCGAGCTAAAAATGTATGCAGATTTGCACAGATAATGATATCGCTACTGAAAATGCAGCTGGGATTCCAGTTATGCCAGTGGGATTTCAGCATCCTGGCAGGATTTCAGTTTCCCACTTGACCATAATTATACCAGGATCCGACTGGAAATCCCACTGGGACGAGTGCGATCCCAGTTAATCCCACCCAAAAATAAATCCCGCTGGGACAAGTGGGATCCCAGCACAATTCCCAGTTCAGAGAGACCTATATTATATACATAAAGAGAGAACAACTTTCACAGCTTGTATTGGACTCCCAATATCAGCACCAGTTACTGTATTTCTTTTTTTAATTGCCATATTCAGCCTGTTCACCTAGGACAACACTTCAGCCCATGCCTGTCAATGACCCGGTAATTAATCCACTGCCATCAAATTGGTTTTATATTGGTTTATTATGTGCCATATAGCCAATTAAAGGGGATACCCTGGTAATTTGTTTATGTATCAGTGCCGATGGTTGATAAATGATGCCCGTCACAGGTGTGTCAGATTTACAGGTTTATCACACCTGGATGTTGACAATTATGGACATATTATATCCCCCACATAAATATCTCTATATATGGATATAAACTCTGGGTCATATTGGGTTCCTTTTTGATTACACTGCTAAATTGTATAAATTCTACCACAGTCCTTTACTACTCCAATGCAGTGTGCTATATAATACACAAGGGGCATAACTCTTGAAGCCTTGATCTAGGCTAATTAAGAGGGAGTGAAATATGTTCTACATAGGAAATTGCAATATTCCTGTTGATTGTATATATGATTAAACAGAACTAGAAGATGAACAGAAATCAGAAAATGTGTCCATGGAATACGGATGCCCCCTTTAGCATTGTCGGTCACATAAAAGTGGACGAAAAACTTGTATGTAAAACTTTTTTTGTACATACATACGTACAGACGGTCAATGGTAACATTATGCCTACTTCACTTTCGTGGTGGGGCATTACATATGCCTACTCCAATTTCATAGAAGGAAATATATGACAAATTACCCCGCTGACTTACCAGTATACAAGCTTGAGAACAAATCCAATCCTACAGATGAAATTAAATCCTACAGATGAAAGCTAGGTTAAATATAATTCCTTTGCATGTTTGCATTTTGACACTTTTCTGAATTTCAAACAAAAAACTAGAAATATTTTTTAGCATATAGGCAAATTACCAGCCCGACTTCTTCAAGCTCGAGAATAAATTAAAATCCCACTGATGAAGCTAGGTTTTAATTCCTTAGCATGTTTGACTGTTGACACTCTTCTGAATTTCAAACAAGTTGATAAAACCTGTTCCCTGACAGATGTTTATGCTATTAATTCAAACATGTGTC
Source organism: Cyrtodaria siliqua (assembly GCA_037043455.1). Classification (NCBI taxonomy): domain Eukaryota; kingdom Metazoa; phylum Mollusca; class Bivalvia; order Adapedonta; family Hiatellidae; genus Cyrtodaria; species Cyrtodaria siliqua. Next base: position 9,727 of record JAWPHD010019103.1, read on the forward strand.
CGATTTATCTGTTCTCCATGTTAGTATGAAGTGCCCTCCCGAGTTAGGAATTCAGAATATGGTATAGCCAGGTGCTGACTGGCAGGACATAATGCAGACATAACCCAACATTCCAGTATATACCCCTGTATCTATAGACCTAGGAAAGATGTGGATCCACGCCTGCAGCCACTTGTCCATGTATTAAGTGTATTGTAAGATAGCTAAGCACAATTAAGCCCCTGTATAAAGGCCACCCACCTCACCAGGGTGAGACTACCCAATTAAGAGAACACTGACCCGGAGTAAGGACTATAATAGCCCATATATTAATAGTTTTATTAAAACCAATGGACAGCTAGCTGTACCAACCATCTGACAGAAGATTATTATTTAATCGCAATTTTAGTTTTTTCTACTTTTTAGATGACTGTACACAACATTTCAAATCAATGCCAATTTGTACACCAACTGAATTTGCTGACCAATGACACAGCATTTAACATATAGATCATATATTAACAGGGCTCGAAATCAGCGGTAGTCCGGTTGCCCGAGGCTAGAAAAAATGCTTGAGCTTGTAATATTGTCCAGACGATAGTCCTGCAGTCTAGTAAAAAAATTCAGTTTAAATACACGTTTATCTACCTTCAGTCAGTATTTTTGCCAGGGAAAATGTGTGAGTTTGTTTTGAAAACAGCAGTTCAATTGCATTCGAGAGGGCTCAGCTGCTATAATGAGCAATTACCCCGTAGCTCAAAACGAGGCTCTGGTTTTTCCGTGCTATTTTTAGTCGTGCCTAGAGTGGGGTACGTACTGCACTGATTCAATTCCTCGCAATAAAACGAGGTCTGTTAACACTTTCGTAACAAAATGTGGTGGTTTATCGTTGGGGCTTCTAAATTAAGCCACCAGAAAAGAAAATGAAACTGGATGAAAGAAAAAGTGAAAGAATATGACAGGGAAAAAAGGTCGTTCCAAGCCGGGAATGGCTGAACTTTGATGGTGTCAAAATGACTTGCTCGTGGTGCAATGAGTTTTCGTCGCCGGCGGACCGTAAACAGTCACTTAAATTGTGCAAAACAGATTTGCCCGAATCAATTGCTTCAAAAATACTTGAATCAATGAACAAACATGTTTATCTATTTAGAAATATGCATGCACTGATTAAAAAGACATACTTTTGCTCATTTTTTTAATCCCATTTGATAAATAACAAGAGGTCAATGACCTTGAAGCTCTACTGATTGATTTTGATTTCAGGAAGTAGTCACTACAGACTTGTTTTTTGAAAAATTATTTTTAGCCATGGCGCCATCTTGAATTTCCGGCCGACCTGAAATTTTGCTAGGATCAATTAGACATCAAGAGCAACATTCCTGTGAAGTTTCATGAAAATCCGTCAAGTAGTTTCACAGGAATAGTCGCTACCAGTTTTCATTATATAACTCTATGTAAACAAAGATGGCCGCTGACAGCCATGTTTTACGTAGAATCAAAATAATGTTTGACTCTGATAACCATCATGTCATGCTGATCATTTTACAAAAAGTCCCATATCAATATCACTTATAGTTTTCAAGACGTAGTCGCTACAAACTTCTTTTTTAAAAAATCTAATTTTAGCTGTGGCGGCCATCTTGAATTTCTGGCCGATCTGAAATTTTGCTAGGATCAATTAAACATTAAGAGCAACATTCCTGTAAAGTTTCATGAAAATCTGCCAAGTAGTTTCAAAGGATTAGTTGCTACAAGTTTTTACTATATAACTGTATGTAAACAAAGATGGCTGCTGGCAGCCATGTTTAACGTTGAATCAAAACAATTTTTGACAAGGACCAACATCATGTCATGCTGATCATTTTACAAAAAGTCCATTATCAATATCACTTATAGTTTTAAAGTAGTAGTCGCTACAAACTTGTATTTTGAAAATCTATTTTTAGCCATGGCAGCCATCTTGAATTTCCGGGCGACCTGAAATTTTGCTAGGATCAATTAGACATCAAGAGCAACATTCCTGCGAAGTTTCATGAAAATCCGTCAAGTAGTTTCAGAGGAGTAGTCGCTATAAGTTTTCATCATATAACTCTATGTAAACAAAGATGGCCACTGGCAGCCATGTTTAACGTCGAATCAAAATAATGTTTGACTCTTATAACCATCATGTCATGCTGATCATTTTACAAAAAGTCCCATATCAATATCACTTATAGTTTTCTAGACGTAGTCGCTACAAACTTCTTTTTTAAAAATCTATTTTTAGCTGTGGCGGCCATCTTGAATTTCTGGCCGATCTGAAATTTTGCTAGGATCAATTAGACATTAAGAGCAATATTCCTGTAAAGTTTCATGAAAATCTGTCAAGTAGTTTCAAAGGAGTAGTCGCTACAAGTTTTTACTATATAACTGTATGTAAACAAAGATGGCCTCTGGCAGCCATGTTTAACGTTGAATCAAAACGATTTTTGACAAGGACCAACATCATGTCATGCTGATCATTTTAGAAAAAGTCCCATATCAATATCACTTATAGTTTTCAAGACGTAGTCGCTACAAACTTCTTTTTTAAAAATCTATTTTTAGCCGTGGCGGCCATCTTGAATTTCCGGCCGACCTGAAATTTTGCTAGGATCAATTAGACATCAAGAGCAACATTCCTGTGAAGTTTGATGAAAATCTGTCAAGTAGTTTCAAAGGAGTAGTCGCTACAAGTTTTTACTATATAACTCTATGTAAACAAAGATGGCCTCTGGCAGCCATGTTTAACGTTGAATCAAAACGATTTTCGACAAGGACCAACATCATGTCATGCTGATCATTTTAGAAAAAGTCCCATATCAATATCACTTATAGTTTTCATGAAGAAGTCGCTACAAACTTGTTTTTTAAAAACCTATTTTTAGATCTGGTGGCCATCTTGGATTCCACATCAACATGAATTTTTGCTAGGATCAACTAGACTTCATGGGCAACATTTCTGTAAAGTTTCATGAAAATCCATTCAGTAGTTTCAGAGGAGAAGTCGCTACAAAAAAAGTTTACGGACAGACAGACGGACGACGGACCCCGCACCACGGCATAAGCTCTGCTGATCTCTGATCAGTAGAGCTAAAAACTGGGCTAGTAACGTTTGAATGAGTCTGGTGGATTTGAAAACTCACTAGACCCATTATCTACCAAACAAAAAAGGTTAAATTCTAGCCCTGAATTATATATGTGACATCGATCATTCGGTTCCTTTCAAACATCAATACCAATAGTATACATCCAACATGCCAATGTAGCATCTCTGTGACCGAATGGTTAACAACGTTGCTTTGTAAACCTTCCCCTCTCACCGCTGCGGTCAATATCCCACTGGTTGCTCGACTTGTGAGGGAGTTTCGATTCTTAAGGATAGCGGGAGGTATACAGTACTGTTTCTATCCAGAATTGACTGTCATATACAACTATATGTGTTGAAAATGACCTATAAACAAACAAACAAACAACAAACAACAAACAAACAGTCAACATGCCAATACTGCAAACATAAATTAAAGAACAAACCTTTATCTAAAACTGATGATTATACGATATTGCAGCAGCGAATGCATCATACGTCCCAATTCACTATTGGTGAAAAACACAAACTATATCTAAATTTATGTTCCAATACTTTCCAGCAGCCATCATGAACAATCTCAATAACCTAACTCGATATTGTAAGCTGAGTTTGTGTGGGGAAACGAGATTGGAAACCACATTAATCTTCTAAATAACACACAATCGATTGAAGTTACAACACACCCCCACTGCTATTAATAAAATTGGCTCAAATCAATACCTTAGACATAATCAGGGGATCTAGGCAAAGACGACAATTAGATTACAGATCTAGGGGAGATAGTAAGAACAACAGATAATGTCCCATCCTGTAAAACCGTGACCGACTAGCCCATTCTCATGATTATATGCTTCAATTCCTGCAGACAGAGCAGAGATGCAGACTGAAAATGGGTGAAATTGAATTGAATTGGGGTTTTAAGGCGCACCGACACATGAAAGGTTATATGGCGCCTAACTGGAATGAACATGCCAGGCTCGATCATCCTCCATGTACAGCGAAATAAAATATGGAGAATGGGCCTAGAACCTTCTCACCTGCAGAACTGCAGAGTAGCTGCAAATTCTATTAAAGACACACACGTACTCCATTTACGCTGTAAATTGTTTATTGTTTTTCTGCCACTGCTCTAGTAATGTGAGCGAGATGGCACCTGAACCAATGCAGGGGTCATGATAAAGACCTTTAATGAGCATGAACAAAAAATGATAAAATAGAATTTTGTGGGTGGGTGGGGTGGGGTTGGTGGGGTTCTTTGCCCCGGAAACAAACGACGATGAGGACCCCGGAAACACACGAGCTAAACAGCCTTATGTTCATTTGCTAAACCCTCATAACTTACCATATTTTCCCTAATAAGAGCCCTTGTTTGTTCGTTCAGTTTTTTACGTCATTTTCAATTAACACATGTAAGCTAGTTATATACGACTGCAATTTTTTGTGGTGGAGGCAGACCACCCACATTTCCTGGGTAGAACCAGTACTGTACACCTCCTGCCATCTGTAAGTATTGACACTTCCTCACATGTCCCACCCCACTTTTAAAATATATCTATATTTTATTAATTCTTCAAATTTCAATACAATTTTTTGGTATCCAAAAATAAAAAAATCCAATAATTTTTAAGGTCCTTTTGTATCACCCTAATTATTCTTTTTACGTACTCCTCCTTGGTATTTTGCATAGCACCTGAGCTCTACTATTGCGGGTAATAATTATGGTATATTTTCGAAAAAGGTTACAACAAATTCCAATAATATCCTCATATGCATGATTGGAACCATCTTTGATTAATTTAAAAGTTCTTCTGCAGTCTTGCAGCTTTTTTTTAAAATTCAAGCTTGATTCATATTATACATAATTTTAAACACACATTTTAAAGGGACACTGTCCGTAACTTTTAGCTTATAAAACACACAATAATTATGTTCGCAAACATTACACACTAAACATTACTGAATATTTACTAATTCAAAGCAAGATTGTTTGACGGAATTCAATCGCGGTACAAAAAAAAAGTAAATCCGCTTCGTGCGTTTGAACTCACAGCCCAAACTAAAATTACACTCGCAGTAATAATAGTGTGCGTGAGGATAAAGTGGTCGACAACGCTACCGATTGAGCTAAGCGGGCTATACATATTACACCATACATACTATGGTGAAAACCTAATGCGCTAATGGCAGTCACGTGATCGCAGAAAAGGTAAATATCATGGGTCCCACTTTATTTACATATAATAATTAAAACTTCTTTTTTTTCAAACTCACGAATGTATTCCTACATACTTCTTAGGGTCCGTCCTCATGTTTTCATGTATACATTTCACTGAATAAAAGTCAGACAGTTATTTGGTTATGCTTAATATGCTTACTTACGGACAGTGTCCCTTTAATGAAAGTCTTCCCTTAAAAGGTTTAACATTTCCCTAAATAGCAAAAATCTCGCTATATTTTTTTCACCCAATTTTGACAACCTCGCTCTTCTTTTTTCCAAAATCAGCATTTTCCAATTTTCTTGAGAAAAAAAAAAGCCCTGCTAATTTACACAATGCAGGGATTGAGGGTTCTTCAACAACAAAGGTGTATAGTTGTCTTCATATTTGGGTCCCCCCCCTCCCCCCCACGATTCAGATACTCTAAACATTTTTCATACACACTGTGCACATACATAGCACTGACCATCTTTCTGACCAATTAGTGACATAGCCCAGGGGCTTCTAATTGGCAGGACAAGAGAATGTGTCATTGCACTGGTATTGACATATAACTACTCATACTATAGCCTCCAGCACACTCCCAGTCTAGTGAATCATATATGGTCAATCAATCTCCTACACACTAAGTATCTGAAGTTCTATGGGAATGAATTAAGTGTTACATTAAAGACCAAAGAGTGACATTTTGTTTTAAACATATTTATTTTACATCGATTGCGAAACAAGTTCTTACAACTTAGATTAATCACTCTCGATGGCTTCCTGGGTATAACCAGAACTAAGCAATGTGGATTAATTTTCTTGCTCAAGGATAAATAACGTGGCCGTGACGGAGGATCGAACCCACGACCTCTCGATCAGGAGTTCGGCGCTCTACCACTGGACCACGCACTCCACTATACTGTATACCTGCCACCATACATAAGAGTGACATCTTATGTATGGTGGCAGGTATACAGTATTGGTTCTACCCGAAGAAAAAGTGAGTGGTTTGCCTCCTTCACCTAAAACTGACTTTTCAGAATTATATAGCCTACAATGTGCTGTAAATGATGTAAAAAACCATTCAACCTACCAACCAACCAACCAACCGGACATTTATAACCCCTCACCATCAGCACATACACATAAAACACTAATTAAATAGTGTTTGCTAAAATTCATATTAAGGGACACAACTCTTACAGACTGAATACAATGTGAATTAGTAGCTCTTTATTTAACTCCCCTGGATCACTCTCGCCTTCAGGCAAGTCAGACTGTAATGGATTCTTTTGACTGAACTTGTGGTCTGAATAAGTTTAAGATATAAATATTTAGATTTCAAATATTTTTACAATATGTAATTCAATCTTGCTTATCTTGACCGTTCTCTGAACCTTCAATAATTAAATTCCACTCCAGACAGTAAATATTTACACATAAAAGCATGTAAATCACACTCAAAGAACATTTATAAACACCTGAAGCTAACTATATACAGGTATGCGATTGAAAAATGGCTGGCTCATGGGTATAAGGCGAGATATAAGCTCATGCATCAAGAGCAGGGCAAGAAAACTAAATGTTTCTTTTTCTTTGAAATTACCACCCCACTATTTTTGTCGAAGCCCAGTTAAAGCCTTAAAGGCACTAACCCGCCAAATAACAGCAAAATTGCACTATCAAACCGTTAGTCAAAACCTTATCCAGGTGTTCAGGTCATATAATAATGTATAGGTTGCTGACAAAGTATAGGTTTATTCATGGATTCTAAAACCAAGAAGCAGTCCGAGGGACGGCCATAGTCCCCTACCGGGTCATGTGAAAGGAAAATCATACAACTTGTAAAAAAGATTAGGTAAGGTTAAGGAATGTTCGAGGAGGTAGGTCATACAACAGTTCAGCTTTAAGATTGCGGAGAAAAATACTAAAGATAACTGGAAAAGAACATAAATGACACTAGCATATACAATTAAGCCCGTTATATAAAAAAACATCTTTTCCAAAATTAACAATTCAGAAGCTGCACTGCCATCAAAGGTTACTATTTCGTCAACACAATAATTGCACAAATGTCAAACTGCTGTCAAAGGTTACTGTGTTTTGTCAACACAATAATTGCACAAATGTCAAACTGCTGTAAAAGGTTACTGTGTTTTGTCAACACAATAATTGCAAAAATTTCAAATAATAAAGTTGTTATTAGCCAGTTTGTTAATTCTGAAGTTACTGAAGAAACAGTTATCTTTGAATGTACCCATATGAATGGTTAAATGTAGCCATGTGAATGGTTGAATGTATACCCATGTGAATGTTCATGCAAGGAATGTTGAATACCTTACCATGTTTAGCTGCAAAACGTGTGTTCCTGTGTTCATTGGCGTAGCTCTGCGTAGGCGCTGTAGGCCTGGGCCTACGCCTACTTTTCAGAAATAGAAAATTTAAAAGGGGGGGGGGGGGGGGGGGTGGTGATGGTGGGTAGTAGCGGGGCTGTATAGGCGCCGTAATAACCAGAAAATATTCTTTTCATATATATTTGTTTAGTTATCTTTTGCCCTTCCTAAAGTCTAAAATATACGTCAGCACGCACCTAATGCATTCTAACATTAAAATAATTCGTGGAGGGCATGTCCCCGGACCCCACTAGCATAATAACTTTAACTGCGGGCCTATGCCGTCAAAAAGGCCAAGCTACGCCCCTGGTGTTCTGAAGGTATCGTGACCTTGACCTTTGACCTACGTACCCGGGTCTTGCGCGCGACACACCATCTCATTATGGTGAAAATTTGTGCCGAGTTATTTCAAAATCCCACGATGGAAGACAGTTACAGCCCGGACAAGCCTTTTCTGACCTTTAACCTCCAAGTGTGAACTTGACCTTTGAGCTACAGACCTGTGTCTTGTTTGCGAGACGCCGTGTCATTATGGTGAAAAGTTATTTCAAAATCCCAAGATGCATGACAAAGTAACAACCCGGACAAGCCTAATTCTGACCTTTAACCTCCAAGTGTGACCTTGATCTTTGAGCTACGGACTTGGATCTTGTGCGGACACGCGGTCTCATTATGGTGAACATTTGTGCCCAGTTATTTCAAAATCCCACGATGCATGACAAAATTACAGCCCGGACAAGCCTATTTCTGACCTTTAACCTCCAAGTGTGACCTTGACCTTTGAGCTACGTACATGGGCTTGCGCGTGACACGCCGTCTCATTATGGTGAACATTTGTGCCAAGTTGTTTAAAAATCCCACAATGCATGACAAAGTTACAGTCCGGACAAAAACATGACAGACGGACAGGGGGCAAACCTAAAGTCCCCTCCGGTCCAGACCGGCAGGGGACTTATAACCATGACTGAGTATACGCAGGTTTTTTTTTTTACAAATAGGGGAAGGCACCCAGGCCCTTTCAGAGGGGAAAAAACGCGCGATTTTTTCCATTTAGGGGAAAAAAATTCTTGCGGTAATTTTGCCAGTTGTGCGACATCGCTGATAAAAGTTCACAAAATATACCGGAAACCACAACAGTTACTTCTCATTTTAATAGTCATTGTCGTAAAGTGTTCTACGATAAACAATTGCGAAGCGTCGAACGCGATTTATCTTTTTTTTGTCCATGATTTCTTTTTTTTCTTTTTTTTTTTTAAAATAGGGGGAAAATGTAGGTTCCCCAGATAGGGGAAGACGACGGTATCCGGCGTCAGTTATATAGTAAAAAACAAACCTGATACGTAAAATGAATTATGAGTTGGTAACTCTTAATTTGATGCTCCAATTTTGGGCTTTGGCCTGGCTTGTTAAAGCCGTTTATATTGTGTCTACAGAGTTTGGATTCTCAAATTATGTAAGTTATATATATAATAATATACCTTGTTGTCAGTAGGTTTAGTCGAGACGAGGATTGTACAAAAACTGAGACATTACCTATATATTTCTATTGCTTATACTAATATTTAATAATACAATGTTTCTAAATGCTGCCTCAACAGATTTTTTAACATTTAAAGTTTGTGTTTTTTATTATTTTTCCTCGATTTAAATATATATTAGTTGTACTTCTCTTATTTATAATCCATCTTCTTATAATCTAGAAAAACTATGTCAAGAACATAATCTACCAGGTAAAGGCTCTTAATAATTAAATACAATCCTGCACACACTTTTAACCTCCTATAAAGGGGACACCTACCTTTTACTTAAAGCCTTTCTGTGGTACTAATTGATGTTTAATCTCCAAATTCCACAATTTTAGCAAAAAAATATATTATCAAATTCAAACACCTTTAATCTAAACCCTAAACTAAAATGCCAACATTCATTTACACTGACATACTGACATCATAAGAAACAATCCAGTCATTCCCTTTTAATACTCCCTTACCTCAAATATCTTTTTTTTATGATATTTCTTACCAACAATACTGCATTAATATGCCTCAGGGCAAGAACACTTCAAAATCCAGCAAGAAACATGCCATTTATGTCACTAATGCAGTCCCTATAAAAATAATGAAACCAAAGCGTGACAATCCAAACTTAGCCAGTGTGACACCAAATAGTTTATCTCAATTTACTCTAATTACAATACATATTTTATAAAACCCATATGACTACATGTTGCATTGTAATGACCATAGATGGTAGTATTAGATAGTGGTAAGATAGTTAACAACAATGACCCAATTGTTGGTTGTGTCAATGTAGCCCAGTAGAGGGGTGGCATTTGACAAAGCTTATAATCATCTGGGGGTTATCTAAAACATTATCATTCAAGATTGATTGCTCAATCTAACTGAGACAAGTGTACTGGCTTCTCAAATTTGTATTGATGACAGAGATGGTTAATGATGATGATTATGGTAGAAGTTGAAGAAATGATGACGTTGATGACGATGACGTTGTTGTTGTTGTTGTTGATGATGATGACGACGACAAAAATATCAGGTTCATCAAAAACATATCATTCAAGCTCAAGTGATACAAGTGTATTGACAGGTTTACCAACTTGGTATTAATGTTAGAGATGGTAATGATAATGATCATTAAGATAGAAGTTGTAGTGATGATGATGACGACATGGATGATGATGATGAGAATGATGATGTGGATGATGATGATAATGATGACGACGATGTGGATGATGATAATGATGATGAGGTTGATAACGATGTTGATGATGATGATAATGATGATGATGAGGTTGATAATGATGTTGATGATGATGATGATGATAATGATGTGTTTGTGGTGATGATGATAATCCATAAAAGGCCTATAAAAAATTTTTGTGTGGTTCTGGTCACCAGACCCTACCTGCGAATACCCGCCGACCCTGATGTTTTTTTGGTCCATTTGGAAAAAAAATAAATAAAAACAAGAGGTCAATGACCTTGAAGCTCTACTGATAGATTTTGATAGCTAGGTGAAGTGAAGTTTCATAAAAACTGTCAAGTAGTTTCAGAGGAGTAGTCGCTACAAGTTGAAGTTTTTACTATATAACTCTAGGTAAACAAAGATGGCCACTGGCAGCCATGTTTAATGTCGAATCAAAATAATTTTTGACAAGGATCAACATCTTGTCATGCTGATCATTTCAGAAAAAGTCCCATATCAATATCACTTACAGTGTTCAAGAAGTAGTCGCTACAAACTTGTTTTTAAAAATCTATGTTTAGCGGTGGTGGCCATCTTGAATTTCCAGCCGACCTGAAATTGTGCTAGGATCAACTAGACATCAAGAGCAACTTTCCTGTGAAGTTTCATGAAAATCCGTCTAGTGGTTTCAGAGGAGTAGTCACTACACATTTTTACTATACAAACTCTTATGTAAACAAAGATGGCCACTGGCAGCCATGTTTAACGTCGAATCAAAATAATGTTTGACTAGGATCAACATAATGTCATGCTGATCATTTTAGAAAAAGTCCCATATCAATATCACTTATAGTTTTCAAGAAGTAGTCGCTACAAACTTATTTTTTAAAAATCTATTTTTAGCTGTGGCGGCCATCTTAAATTTCTGGCCGACCTGAAATTTTGCTACGATCAATTGGACATCAAGAGCAACATTCCTGTAAAGTTTCATGAAAATCCGCCAAGTAGTTTCAGAGGAGTAGTCGCTACAAGTGTTTACTATATAACTCTATGTAAACAAAGATGGCCACTGGCAGCCATGTTTAACGTCGAATCAAAACGATTTTTGACAAGGACCAACATCATGTCATGCTGATCATTTTAGAAAAGTCCCATATCAATATCACTTATAGTTTTCAAGGAGTAGTCGCTACAAACTTGTATTTTAAAAATCTATATTTAGCTTTGGCGGCCATCTTGGATTTTGCATCAACATGAATTTTTGCTAGGATCAACTAGACTTCATGGGCAACATTTCTGTAAAGTTTCATGAATATCCATCCAGTAGTTTCAGAGGGGTAGTCGCTACAAGTTTTTACTATATAAATCAATGTAAACAAAGATGGCTGCTAGCGGCCATGTTTAAAGTCGCATCGAAATAAATTTCGACAAGGATCAACATCATGTCATGCTGATCATTTAAGAAAACGTCCCATATCAATATCACTTACAGTTTTCAAGAAGTAGTCGCTACAAATTTATTTATTTTAAATCTATTTTTAGCCGTGGCGGCCATCTTGAATTTCCGGCCAGCCTGAAATTTTTCTAGGATCAACTAGACATCAAGAGCAACATTCCTGTGAAGTTTCATGGACATCCGTCAAGTAGTTTCAGAGAAGTAGTCGCTACAAGTTTTTACTATATAACTCTATGTAAACAAAGATGGCCACTGGCAGCCATGTTTAACGTCGAATCAAAACGATTTTTGACAAGGACCAACATCATGTCATGCTGATCATTTTAGAAAAAGTCCCATATCAATATCACTTATAGTTTTCAAGGAGTAGTCGCTACAAACTTGTATTTTAAAAATCTATTTTTAGCTTTGGCGGCCATCTTGGATTGTGCATCAACATGAATTTTTGCTAGGATCAACTAGACTTCATGGGCAACAATTCTGTAAAGTTTCATGAATATCCATCCAGTAGTTTCAGAGGAGTAGTCGCTACAAGTTTTTACTATATAAATCTATGTAAACAAAGATGGCTGCTAGCGGCCATGTTTAAAGTCGCATCGAAATAAATTTCGACAAGGATCAACATCATGTCATGCTGATCATTTTAGAAAAAGTCCCATATCAATATCACTTATAGTTTTCAAGAAGTAGTCGCTACAAACTTGAATTTAAACAAGAGGTCAATGACCTTGAAGCTCTACCGATTGATTTTGTTTTCAGGAAGAAGTCGCTACAAACTTGTTTTTTGAAAATCTATTTTTAGCAGTGGCGGCCATCTTGAATTTCCGGCCGACCTGAAATTTTGCTAGGATCAATAAGACATCAAGAGCAACATTCCTGTGAAGTTTCATGAAAATCCGTCAAGTAGTTTCAGAGGAGTAGTCGCTACAAGTTTTCATTATATAACTCTATGTAAACAAAGATGGCCGCTGACAGCCATGTTTAACATTAAATCAAAATAATGTTCGACTCGGATAACCATCATGTCATGCTGATAATTTTAGAAAAAGTCCCATATCAATATCACTTATAGTTATCAAGAAGTAGTCGCTACAAACTTATTTTTTAAAAATCTATTTTTAGCCGTGGCGGCCATCTTGAATTTCCGGCCGACCTGAAATTTTGCTAGGATCAATTAGACATCAAGAGCAACATTCCTGTGAAGTTTCATGAAAATCCGTCAAGTAGTTTCAGAGGAGTAGTCGCTACAAGTTTTCATTATATAACTCTATGTAAACAAAGATGGCCGCTGGCAGCCATGTTTAACGTCGAATCAAAACGATTTTCGACAAGGACCAACATCATGTCATGCTGATCATTTTAGAAAAAGTCCCATAGCAATATCCCTTAGAGTTTTCAAGAAGTAGTCGCTACAAACTTGTTTTTTTAAAAACCTATTTTTAGATTTGGCGGCCATCTTGGATTTCACATCTATTTTTGCTAGGATCAACTAGACTTCATGGGCAACATTTCTGTAAAGTTTCATGAAAATCCATTTAGTAGTTTCAGAGGAGTAGTCGCTACAAAAAAAAAGTTAACGGACGGACGGACAGACAGACAGACGGACGGACGGACAGACGGACGGACGACGGACACCGCACCACGGCATAAGCTCTGCTGATCTCTGATCAGTAGAGCTAAAAAACCTATTTTTAGATTTGGCGGCCATCTTGGATTTCACATCTACATGAATTTTTGCTAGGATCAACTAGACTTCATGGGCAACATTTCTGTAAAGTTTCATGAAAATCCATTCAGTAGTTTCAGAGGAATAGTCGCTACAAAAAAAAAGTTAACGGACAGACGGACGGACAGACGGATAGACGGACGACGGACACCGCACCACGGCATAAGCTCTGCTGATCTCTGATCAGTAGAGCTAAAAATCTATTTTTTAGCCATGGTGGCCATCTTGAATTTCCGGCCGACCTGAAATTTTGCTAGGATCAATTAGACATCAAGAGCAACAATCCTGTGAAGTTTCATGAAAATCCGTTGAGTAGTTACAGAGGAGTAGTCGCTACACGTTTTTACTAGATAACTCTATGTAAACAAAGATGGCTGCTGACAGTCATGTTTAACATCGAATCAAAACGATTTTCGACAAGGACCAACGTCATGTCATGCTGATCATTTTAGAAAAAGTCCCATATCAATATCACTTTTTTTAAGATGTAGTCACTACAAACTTTTTTTTTGAAAATCTATTTTAGGCTGTGGCGGCCATCTTGAATTTCCGGCCGACCTGAAATTTTGCTAGGATCAATTAGACATCAAGAGCAACATTCCTGTGAAGTTTCATGAAAATCCGTCCAGTAGTTTCAGAGAAGTAGTCGTTACACGTTTTCATTATTTAACTCTATGTAAACAAAGATGGCCGCTAGCGGCCATGTTTAACGTCGCATCAAAACAATTTTCGACAAGGATCAACATCATTCCATATCAATCATTTAAGAAAAAGTCTCATATCAATATCACTTACAGTTTTCAAGAAGTAGTCGCTACAAACTTTTTTTAAAAAATCTGTTTTTAGCCATGGCGGCCATCTTGAATTTCCGGCCGACCTAAAAAAAATCTGGGATCAATTAGACATCAAGAGCAACATTCCTGTGAAGTTTCATAAAAATTTGTCAAGTAGTTTCAGAGGAGTAGTCGCTACAAGTTTTTATATATAACTCTATGTAAACAAAGATGGCCGCTAGCGGCCATGTTTAAAGTCACATCGAAATAAATTTCAACAAGGACTAACATCATGTCATGCTGATCATTTTAGAAAAGACCCATATCAATATCACTTGCAGTTTTCAAGAAGTAGTCTCCACAAACTTGTTTTTTTTAAATCTATTTTTAGCCATGGCTGCCAACTTCAATTTCTGGCTGACCTGAAATTTTGCTAGGATCAACTAGACAAAAAGAGCAACATTTCTGTTATGTTTCACGAAAATCCTTCAAGTAGTTTCAGAGGAGTAGTCGAGGTTCAGGGGTTGTTTTTAGTAACAAGAGGGCCAAGATGGCCCTAAATCGATCACCTGAGTACCGGCCCATTATCGAACTTCTTCGAAATCTTATGGTCATATACAATCTGTGCAAGTTTGGTTAAGATTGTTCAAGAAATGTGGCCTCTGTTGTGTTAACATTAACAACATTGATATAAAGACACTGACAAAGTTTGGTAAATAACAAATACAATATGAAGGTGCTAGAGTGTAACACCTGGGGTAGGGCCAAATGTGACCCCAGGGCTACATGTAATATATGAGAGCTGTGTGCCTTGTGGTTTTAGAGAAGATTTTTTTAACTTTTCCCTGTACAAGTGTAGGGTTCGACACTAACTTTTTTAAACGGGTAGTCCGGAGGACTAGTGACTTTATAAATCTAGTAGTACTCCTGAGAACTAGATGGTCCTTCCAAGAAAACAGTGTATTTAGCACCAAAAAAAACAGGTGTATAACAGGAGACAAACTTCAAAGTGAACAGTGCCAGGGCAAGAAAATTCCACTCGTCCGCTCGTATGGACGAGTGAAATTCGAATCCGAGTGAAACCCATGAATCGGTCGTCCGAGAGGACGAGTAACATTTCAGTAGAAAAAAAACAACAAAGAAATAGTTCTTACATAGTTTATTAAGCGATTAAATGCAGTAAATAGTCGCAACTCTGTTTATTTAGCGATAAAATGCAATTTAAGTCAACCGGATATTGGGAAATTCCATTTTGGGACATTCTAAAATGCGGCTCCCGTTCTAATTTCACGGAGCGCTAACGTTACGGTATTTGTTGTTATACAAATAACACTTTTACGGGGGGAATATTTAAGGGCACTAGTCAGCTTTTAGGTGACTGGGGCCAGGGCCTTCAGGAAGGGGAATTTCAAAAAGTATGCTGTTTTCCTGTATTGGAGTTTAACATTTTCTAATAATGTTTTTTTCAAGAGGGGAATTTTTCACAGGAAAAGAGGGAAATATATACCATGCCAGAGTAACTGTAATGGTCATGATCAGACTGTAATGAACTATAGAATATGAATATGAATATAGTAATCTATGCTACTGGTCAAAGTTTCATAAATTTCATTGATTCACAAAAAGAAAACAAAAAACATTATGATGAAAAAAACACACATGATGTTTCCCTTTGTTTAGTTTATATATATAGCAGTGTTAAATGATGGTATATGACTACTTTGATTTATGAACTTTTACAATCAGAGCAGGACGAGTAAACATCTATAAGGACGAGTAACATGTCAATGCCACTCGTCCTAGGACGAGTACAGGACGAGTATACAGTAAAATATATTTCGTCCCCCGAGTGCCAAAAACCCTATCGTCTTGAAGATACCAAATGAAATCGTAAAACTTCATTAATTTGTTTTCGGTTTCTCCCCAGGCAGACTTTCATCAGCTCTTGACATCTTTGACCGAAGTGAGATTTAGATGCATTTTCAGCCCTAACCAACTTGACACATGTTGATCGAATGCAATATTATTCTGGTCTTTGTTTCATTTTTATTGAAAAATACTTATTATTCGACAATTACCCCAAACCTATTTTTCATTCATACCCTTATTGAGTAACAAAACACAAAATCATTACCTAATCCATAGACATAGATAAGTTATTGATGGCTATGACTAATCGTAGGATTCAATACATTTCCATTGATTTCGCTCGTCTATAAAACAATCACAAACAAACTCGCTTTATACCAAACACATATCTTTATTTCATAATTAGCCGTCAATAAAACAAACAATAGAAGTTCGCACTTTTGCTTATTGACGACCGCCGCAAAGATTCTTTAAAACTGTGCCGATGTCAATCATATATTTATACACCGCCTTTTAATCTTATTTATCGCAGGAGAAATCAGTTTCAAAGTATCTCGTCTAATCATAACCCCACCCCGCCCGTGCGCAATAGTTTGTAGTACGATTTTTAATTATTCACCAATGAAAAAACATGACGGCTTTGATTGGTTTACTTAAATCTAAACCAATCGGTAATGGGATTAAGTAAGGTACTTGTGAAACACGCGCTGATTGTGTATTTTAGAGGTTTTTGCTAATTATGAGGTTAATCACATTTGAAATTGCCGAAATTGACCCGAAAATGACGGCGACTAAAATTTCGCCCCACATGGATAAAAAAGCGAAGACGACCAAATCATAGCGAAGTTTTAAGCAACTTCGCCTAATCGCGTGACCCCGGCCCTATATTAGGAATGTGTATTTTACGATTTTTAATTGTTCACCAAACGGAAAAATACTATGGCTTTGATTGGTTTGCTTAAATAGAATGAGCACATGATCCCCACATGATCTAATCACGTGATCGTCTAACGAGCAAACAGGCAAGCCGATAATGATCGATAATTAGGCTATTGCATTGATTAGATAAGAGTCAGGTTGTTATTTAATGGTAATAGGATTAAATGAGGTACTTGTGAAACACGCGCTGATTGTGTATTTTAGAGGGTTTTGTTAATTATGAGGTTAATTACATTTGAAATTGCCGAAAATGACAGCGACTCAAATTTCGTCTCACACAGATAAAAAGGCGAAGTCAGCCAAGTTTTAAGCGCCTTCGCCTAATCGCGTGACCCCGGCCCTATATTAGGAATGTGTAGTTTACGGCCGTAATATCTATAATGGGGCTTGAAAAATTACTAGTCTGACGGACTAGCCAACTTTCACGTTTAGGTAGTCCTCCTGAAAAACAGGTGGGGACTAGCGTTAGTGTCGAACCCTGCATGTGACCCCAGGGTCACCATTTGAACAAACGTGGTAAAGGACCATAAGAGTATAGTAAATTGCTCTTGTAGTTCGAGAGAAGATTTTTTTTTAATGTTTTCCTATATAAGTCTATGTTATATAAATTGACCCCAGGTCACCATTTGAACAAACTTGGTAGAGGACCATAAGCTTTTAGCAAATTCAAAACATTAATCCTCTGGCTCTTGCAGTTCCAGAGAAGTTTTGTTTATGTTTTCCCTATACAAGCCTATGTGACCCCAGAGTCACCATTTGAACAAACTTGGTAAAGGACCATAATCTTATAGTAAATGCAAAATATTAAACCTCAGACTCCTGTAGTTTCAGAGAAGATTTTTTTTAAAAATGTTTTCCTATATAAGGCTATGTAAAACTGTGACCCCCGGAGCAGTGCCAAATTTGACCCCAGGGTCACCATTTGAACAAACTTGGTAAAGGACCATAAGCTTTTAGCAAATGCAAAACATTAAACCTCTGGCTCTTGCAGTTCCAGAGAAAAAGATTTGTTTATGTTTTTCCCTATACAAGCCTATGTAAAACTGTGAGCCCTGGGCGCGGCCAAATGTGACCCCAGAGTCACCATTTGAACAAACTTGGTAAAGGACCATAATCTTATAGTAAATGCAAAATATTAAACCTCCGACTCTTGTAGTTTCAGAGAAGATTATTTTTTTAATGTTTTCCTATATAAGTCTATGTAAAACTGTGACCCCCGGGGCGGTGCCAAATTTGACACCAGGGTCACCATTTGAACAAACTTGGTAGAAAACCATAATCTTATAGTGAATGCAAAATATTAAAACTCTGGCTCGAGTAGTTTCAGAGAAAAATATTTTTTTCCCCCTATATAAGTCTATGTAAAACTGTGACCCCCGGGGTGGGGCCAAATTAGACCCCAGGGTCACCATTTGAACAAACTTAGCAGAGGACCATAAGCTGATGATACATGTAATACATGAGAGCTCTGTGCCTTGTGGTTTAAGAGAAGAAGATTTTTAAAAAAAAGAAATCCTATATGTCTATATGAAAAACGTGCAAATCTCAATATACAAACTTTGGACACCCGGGGCACGGCCATTTTTGTCCCTGGGGACTTCATTTGAACAAACTTGATAGCCTAGGCGTTGGCGATCATTTTAAAAGAAAAACTGTTCAAATCTGTCCAGCGTTTCTTGAGAAGAAGATTTTTTAAGATTTCGACCATATATTTCATATATGGTAATGGCGGCCATCTTGGATGTTGCGCTGACATAATTTTAACAAATCTAAAAAGCAATCATCTAAGGATCATCCTTGTGAAGTCTGGTCAAAATTGGCCAAGCGGTTTCTGAGGAGAAGTTGTTTGAAGAAAAGTTAACGAGGACGGACGAAGAGTGATACCAATAGATCACCTTGAGCCTTCGGCTTAGGTGATCTAAAAACAGATGTCTCCCCCAATGGAGAAAGGGCCATAAATCCGAAAAAATTATTCAACTGAAACGCGATGAAGCTATGGGCAACTAGTCTAGTAATGGTCATCCCTACGAAGTTTCATGGAAATCAGGCCAGGGGATCAAGAGAAGTACCGGTAGTCGGGACAAAGCTTGTGTATTAAAACCTTTAAAGGGCCATAACTCAACCAAAAATCATTCAACCGTAACAGGACAATGATGTACACAAACAAGTTTCATTGACAGCCAAATGGTGGTACTCAAAATTGGGAAAAGTAACATTACCGTATTTGTCGGGGTATAGCGCGCACTTTTTTACCCCAGATTATGTGGCGCGGTTTAAGCAACAAGTAATGATTTACTTTTTTTTCTTCAGCCAAGACGAGAAGTTTTGTGGTTTTCAAAAAGTCGCAAGACCGGCCGTTTACTACAGAGATTGAATCGAACAAAAGTTGGCTTGTTTCTATTGTTTCAATAAAATGCGTTGTATGCTATATGCTTATTATCAATAAAAATAATAAAATCAAACTTTACCATGTTTTATGTTGATTATTGTTGAGAAAATACCATTGAAATGTTGAAAAATACAATTGTTTACAAAAATCGGCATTTTGAAATAAAAACAAGGCTGGGGTTTTCCGAACCCGCAGACTGGGTTAGTGCATATTTTATTAATAGAATACAATAGAATTGTATGTATAATAATTATTTCTAATAAACAACGACCCCCTTACTTATTTGTTAAAGTTGATTTCTGAATTTCTGAATTTCGACAACGTAGAATCATGATTATTCCTAAATTGGTTCAAGGGTTCATTTGATTGGGAAAACGTGTTAAGTGTGAAGTGTTTGGTTTTTGTTAACTGACCGCAAACAATGATAACTAATTATTAAACAAACATGTGAAACTCGACTGGGATAGACGTCTTTTGTGTACCGGTCTACTGGTGTGAATTTTTTTTTACTTCTATTTTTAACTAGGGAA
This sequence comes from Cyrtodaria siliqua, assembly GCA_037043455.1. Taxonomy (NCBI): domain Eukaryota; kingdom Metazoa; phylum Mollusca; class Bivalvia; order Adapedonta; family Hiatellidae; genus Cyrtodaria; species Cyrtodaria siliqua. The sequence continues at coordinate 29,794 of JAWPHD010019103.1, forward strand.
CTTTAAATATCTACGAGTAGGGTTTAGTGTTTGGGGTTTAGGTTTACAGCAGTCTTATACTCTATACGTTTGCTCTATGATTATTATCAGGGTGCAACAGCTTAGACTGCTTGAAGTTGTTTTTTTGTCCAAATCACAAAAGTCTATTTTTAGAATCTATTCTTATCCAGAGGCGAGTGTACAGTTTCGGGAATATCCCTACTACACAATTATTTTCGTTTTTGATAAGATTTGTCTAATAAAAGACTCTTACATCTAATAAAAGAAAAGTTACGCATTAGTTTAGTTATCTAATGCACATATAAAACTCTGAGAGCAACATTTACATTGAAACTTCTTGAATTTTTACTTAGAACATTGTTAGTGATAGAGGATTTTCGAAATTATTCACTGAGTTTATATAGAAACGTACTACATACGTTTCATTTCGTTTCCGGTTTAGGCTTTATGTTTCATGCTACAAATTTAGATACATAGTATTACTATAGTTAGTTACTTCTGTTTGTAGTGTTGATGATTTCGAGACTTGTCAATCCAAAATATTAAATATAATATGATCGTAATAAAAGTTGAACACGGGCGTGGGTTTTTTATTTTATTGAAACTTGAGTAAACAACAAAAGTACACTCAACAGTACAAGTTTATTTACACTTGAGTAAAAAAACACAGTCTAACATGCAGCTTCGTTTTAGCAAATCAAAATTCGTTTTACATTTCCTCTTTGGTCAATGCTTCAAAATTGCGCTCTGCTGTCTTGAAATTGAAAACACATGTTTTTAATGCGCGTTTTACGCTACAATACATAAAAAAAAGTTTTTTTTTCCAAGGATTTCAGGCCCAAAGTCGGGGTGCGCGTTATATGCGCATGCGCGCTATACGCCGACAAATACGGTAGCTAAATTTCACTAATTAATAAGTACTTTTTCAGGTATAATTCCATGGAATTAACATGATTACTTTGTTCAATGAAAGAAGGTTTTGCAAGAAAAGGTACCGTATTTTACCTTGTATAGTACGCAGTTTTTTGACCACTTTTACGGTTTCCGAAAGGGGGGTGCGTACAATATAAGGAAACAAGAGCTGTCGGAGAACAGCGCAGCTCGACTATTCGATTTTTCAGAGAATAATAAATTTATAGCTAGTATATACCATCAGAAAACAAGGCTACAACAATGTGGGGTGGAGTTGGGAGCACAACATAACTATGTGTAAGAATTGACCAAAATTACACAGAAATATGTAAATCTTTGATGAGATGATACAAGATAGGTACTCCCCTCTGGGCTCTTCATTGGACCAAAAAATGTTTAGCCATTTTGGCTAAACCACCTCAATTTTCTTTAGCCAATGGGATTATTGTTTAGCCATTTTTGGCTTAGCTTTTTTAGCCATTTTAGCAGAATTTAATACAATTTCCGATTACATATTTGTATAATTTTCTTACCATTAATATATATGTATATATATATATATATGTATATATATTAAACCAAGTTGAATGATATTAATTCTTTGACAGTTTCTAACAGTTAGATGGTTACATGAACATGGTTAAAACTTGATTTTAATATGTTGCCTCTATTATCACCACTGCCTCTATTATTTGTCACAGTTGGGGACATGTTCCAATGATGAATGTTGAAAATCTGGTGAATGACGATAACTGGTACACAACCAGTACATGTATGCAGGTTCATTTTTATGACCTTTTTATATGTTGGTGCGTCGTGAAACCCTTCAATCAATCAATCAAGAAAGCAACCAAGCATGTACCCATGATGGAAAAAACGGATGACATAATTATTGTTCTGTTTCGTGTGGCCACGCGTACAACTCGAAAGAAATGGCTTGGTTTCAATGCGCGAAAACAGATGACAATGTATTGTTTACATGTACGTATCATTGGCTACTTTCAGTTTTGAATAACGGAGTTACAAAGTCATTATTTTAGTTAAAAGGGTGTAAATCTTTGTATGAGAAAGGTTAATTATTACCATTTTGATAATACGTTTTCGCGCTGTTTTGCGTTGTTTTTGTTATTGAAAAATGAGACTTTTTTTCGGCAAGCTCTTGTTGGGTTTACAATTTTCCTCCAGTGTAAGCACACCAAGTGAGTTGCAGTTAGACGTCGCTAGGTAAAATAAGCCGTGTGTAATATAAAGCGCAATTGTCGTAACACCGTCTATAGGTTTTAGCTCTTCTGTAAACACAGAGAACCCGTCAAGGATTATTCAGAAAAACATGGCCGCGCCCACGAACTACTTTCGCCAATTTCGCCAATACCAGATGTCAGTTTACATGGGTTAAAATGACTTTAGCCAAATTGGCGAAAGCACTTGACAAAAGTTTCGCCATTTGCAATTTGATTTCGCCTATGGCGACTGGCGAAGGCAAATGAAGAGCCCAGCCCCTGAAGATTGGCAATTAATGATTGAAGTAATTATTTTTATTTGTACGCTAATTTTCTCGATCCTGGTGGGTTTTTTAAAAAAAACAAGAGGTCAATGACCTTGAAGCTCTACTGATTGATTTTGATTTCAGGAAGTAGTCGCTACAAACTTGTTTTTTGAAAATTTATTTTTAGCCGTGGCGGCCATCTTGAATTTCCGGCCGACCTGATATTTTGCTAGGATCAATTAGACATCAAGAGCAACATTCCTGTGAAGTTCATGAAAATCCGTCAAGTAGTTTCAGAGGAGTAGTCGCTACAAGTTTTCATTATATAATTCTATGTAAACAAAGATGGCCGCTGACAGCCATGTTAAATGTCGAATCAAAATGATTTTTGACAAGGACCAACATCATGTCATGCTGATCATTTTAGAAAAAGTCCCATATCAATATCACTTATAGTTTTCAAGAAGTAGTCGCTACAAACTTGCATTTTGAAAATCTATTTTTAGCCATGGCGGCCATCTTGAATTTCCGGCCGACCTGAAATTTTGCTAGGATCAATTAGACATCAAGAGCAACATTTCTGTGAAGTTTCATGAAAATCCGTCAAGTAGTTTCAGAGGAGTAGTCGCTACAAGTTTTCATTATATAACTCTATGTAAACAAAGATGGCCACTGGCAGCCATGTTTAATGTCGAATCAAAATAATGTTCGACTCGGATAACCATCATGTCATGCTGATCATTTTAGAAAAAGTCCCATATCAATATCACTTATAGTTTTCAAGAAGTAGTCGCTACAAACTTGTATTTTGAAAATCTATTTTTAGCCATGGCGGCCATCTTGAATTTCCGGCCGACCTGAAATTTTGCTAGGATCAATAAGACATCAAGAGCAACATTTCTGTGAAGTTTCATGAAAATCCGTCTAGCAGTTTCAGAGGAGTAGTCGCTACAAGTTTTCATTATATAACTCTATGTAAACAAAGATGGCCACTGGCAGCCATGTTAAATGTCGAATCAAAATAATGTTCGACTCGGATAACCATCATGTCATGCTGATCATTTTAGAAAAAGTCCCATATCAATATCACTTATAGTTTTCAAGAAGTAGTCGCTACAAACTTATTTTTTAAAAATCTATTTTTAACTGTGGCAGCCATCTTGAATTTCTGGCTGATCTGAAATGTTGCTAGGATCAATTAGACATTAAGAGCAACATTCCTGTAAAGTTTCATGAAAATCCGCCAAGTAGTTTCAGAGGAGTAGTCGCTACAAGTTTTTACTATATAACTCTATGTAAACAAAGATGGCCGCTGGCAGCCACGTTTAACGTCGAATCAAAACGATTTTTGATAAGGACCAACATCATGTCATGCTGATCATTTTAGAAAAAGTCCCATATCAATATCACTTATAGTTTTCAAGAAGTAGTCGCTACAAACTTGTATTTTGAAAAATTATTTTTAGCCGTGGCGGCCATCTTGAATTTCCGGCCGACCTGAAATTTTGCTAGGATCATTTAGACATCAAGAGCAACATTCCTGTGAAGTTTCATGAAAATCCGTCAAGTAGTTTCAGAGGAGTAGTCGCTACAAGTTTTCATTATATAACTCTCTGTAAACAAAGATGGCCGCTGGCAGCCATGTTTAACGTCAAATCAAAAGGATTTTCAACAAGGACTAACATCATGTCATGCTGATCATTTTAGAAAAAGTCCCATATCAGTATCACTTATAGTTTCCAAGAAGTAGTCGCTACAAACTTGAATTTAAAAAATCTATTTTTAGCTTTGGCGGCCATCTTGGATTTCACATCAACATGAATTTTTGCTAGGATCAACAAGACTTCATGGGCAACATTTCTGTAAAGTTTTATGAATATCCATCCAGTAGTTTCAGAGGAGTAGTCGCTACAAATAAAAGTTAACGGACGGACGGACAGACAGACAGACGGACGTACCTACTGCGGGCTCTTGTGTGACAATTTACTTATGTGGCGAAAAATTGTTCTTCTGTGACTGCAATTTTTTTTTTATTTACAGCACCAGTCCACTGCTGCAGTCACTTTTCTTTAGCTTCTGCTGCAGTCACACAAGCCTTGAGCTTCTGCTGCAGTCACACAAGCCTTGAGCTTCTGCTGCAGTCACACAAGCCTTTAGCTTCTGCTGCATTCACACAAGCCTTTAGCTTCTGCTGCAGTCACACAAGCCTTTAGTTTCTGCTGCAGTCACACAAGCCTTTAGTATTCTTTATCTTCTTTCTTTACTTGTAATTAAAAGTCGATATAATAACAAGAGTGCCCTTTGTTGCACCAACGCTTATCTGATTTGGTACTTTTTAAAGTCCCATTATCCTCAAATAAGAGTATTGGTGTATGTTATCATTTGTGTTAAAAAACTTTTAGACTTCTTTAAACATATATAATAAGACCTGTACATATATACATGTCCGTATGATGTCACTATGACACTGTTGTGTACATGAGAAGTCGTGCTACAGCATTCCATTTTGAACTATCGATTAAACTACTGGGGTGTTTTTTAATAAATCGGCGTTATAAATTAGTGTTATTTTTTATTACCAAAATCATTTTGGCTGAAACAAAGGTGCAATAGATTTATTTTATACATACATTAGTATATCTAAAGTATCAGGTAGTTATAGAAATATCAGAATATTACTCTTATTTGAGGATTGTGGGGCTTTAAAAAAATAAAGGGCAAAACTTCCAAAATTATAAATGAAGAGTTATGGTTCTTGTGTACCGACTTTTCCTGAATGAGATCTACCCACCTATGAAGTTTTATGTCGATACCTTTCATACTTTTTGAGCTATGAGCTACATTAAAGTTTTTGCACTACGCCGCCACAGCAATGATCACAATAGCTTAACTCTTTCTTCAAAAACAGACAAGCTAAAAAGCAATAAAGTTCTTAAACAGCAGTAAACTTAAAGGTTGTTTTTTTTGCATAAAGATGTCTCCCTTGCCCCCAAAGGGTTTCACACAAAGGGGCACAACTCCTCCAAAAATAGCTAGAATGATCTGCAAAAAAATGTGATGCTCCACACGATAATAAGCATGCATGCCAATTTGTGACGGACGACGACAGATAGCACAAAAACAATACATTTCCCTCTTCAGAGTAGAGACATAATCATCAACTAGAATGGGTTTTTGTCACAAAAACGTATTGTCTCCCCCCTCCCCCCACCTTACTTACATTTTAAAAGCGAGACATAAATAAATAGGAACAAGTGAGAATTGTACACAATTCACGAGTCCTCTACCGATGAGTCCCCAACAAATAGTTTCGAGTAAGTGTCCCCAGAGTCCCCTTTCGGTTCATGTTTGAGTCCGTGTCCCAAAGTCCCCTTTCGGTTCATGGGTTCCGTACCATCAAAGGGTCACAACTCAGGCAATAAACATCCGACCTAAAATTTCTGACAATATGCACATTAAGGCTTGGTACCAACTATTCATGTGAAGTTTCATTAAAATCCAAAGAATGGTTAAGGAGAGGAAGCGCAAACAAACTTTGCGACATCCATCCATCCAGACAGAATGCATGAAAACAATATATCTCCCTACCCACTAAAGTGTGTGTGTGTGGGGGGGAGGGGGAATATTTATAGGGGCGTAATGACAGATACCTTATTTAATGTAATAATACAGGAAGGTGTCAGTGGATTTGAATCTACCTTTCAAAAGACACAATCCGTCTGAGATTCACTTTGTACCACTTGTTGCTTTTACCATCCAACGAAATAAAGGGAATTAAATTGTCAATGAAAGGATCAGGTTATGGGAGTGAATTAATTAATCGTTTCTTAAAACACACAACAAGATCAAGCGTACTCTACACAAGATATTTATTTCAAAGCAAGAAATTAATTACAAGTTCCAAAAATAAAAAAAGAGACAACTTTAAAAAAAAAAAACAACAACAAACTTTAAAAAGGCTACCATTGTGGAGTAACAGAGCCAACAAAGTGGTCTAGATCATAGATTGGGAATCTAAGAATTTGTTTTTTAAATTCTGCATTCGATAAATAACGAAGTCTGGAATATAAAATTTAATTCCAAATTAAACCAATTTAATGAATTAAGAAAAAATTATTTAATTAAATCGAAAATAAACCCATTATAATATCCAAATGTTTTAATCAAATAGAGTAAATCCACAATAGTAAATCATGATAAATCATACACAATAAATAATCATACCTAAATCTTTTAAGGAAGCTATGTGCATGTAATAGATTGTTATTTTTGACACAATAAAATGTATCTTATTGAAAATTGTAATTTCGAAAATCAATTAAGGCCATCAACCTTAAAACATAAAACCTTAACGTGGACAATAATGATGATAACTAAAACGCCAGAGGGGTATAGCGTAAGCTCTAAAAGTGTATACATCGCTAAATGAATATCTTTTCATTAAGAAATACTTAACAAAATATTTAAATCTGCAGAGCTATATCAGTATAAAACATACTATTTTTTATTACTGTAGAAACAGTGACATTAACAGATGACTTTAACTCAAACTTAGATTAATATGCCATAAACACAATTTTTATATGGCAGTTCACTTTCACTATGTTTTATAGTAGTCACTGTCCTACACTCACTTCATTTCAACGTAACACAGTTGTAAACTTCATTTCAACGTAAACACAGTTGTAAACTTCATTTCAACGTAAACACAGTTGTAAACTTCATTTCAACGTAAAGTAAACACAGTTGTAAACTTCATTTCAACGTAAACACAGTTGTAAACTTCATTTCAACGTAAACACAGTTGTAAAACATCATTTCAACGTAAACACAGTTGTAAACTTCATTC
>JAWPHD010019104.1:0-37037 GCA_037043455.1 Cyrtodaria siliqua
CCGAGAAGGTATATCTGTCCCAACTATGGTTACACGCTAGAGATAGCAATTTTAAACTTGGCGGTAAAAAAATCGTTATAGAATGCATTCTAACAAGCCTAGTCTTCCGTGTATTCCAGTCGTAATTGTGGAATTGTTCAAATACATTATTGTTGCATTAACTTGATAAAATAAATTAAATTTTAGGTCTCACTAAAAGACATCCCCAATAACATCAGTAGGGATGTTTTCTACCAACCATATTAAGTTCACGACATAAGACTTCGCTCCGCTTCATAATGCTATGCATCTATGCATTTTGCGTTACAAAAGTGAGAATTTCAAAGTAACTATTCACTGCCACCTGACAGTTATCCATATCGTACAAACTCGATAACTTCCGTAGACTATCGGAACTTGAGGCTGTTCCGAATCATATAATTGCGGTGTTAGGTATAGTTGCATGTGAAATGGATACTTTCTGCATGAAAACAAAATAGAATCTAAAAACACGTCTGCATTTTAGAGTGCGTCCATAGTAATTTCAATAAAATAACATGGTTATTCAGCGGTTTATATGTGGGAAAGAGTTGAACACGTGACGAAATCAGCTTAATCTCTCTGGTGGCTGGTCCGAAAATATGTAAATAAGTTTGAGCAGACCAGTAGGTCATATACCACTATTGCATTTCCCATAGGTCTCCATTATAGCTATTTGGCCTACAACCCCTATTCCTATATCCGAACTGATGATAAAACCTAAATGTTTTTAAAGAACTATCTTAGAGACATTCAAAAATGACCAGCAAATTGGGACTATTGTATTGCGTCCATCCTCTAATATTGCACTGAAGGTGGGCACCCCCAGAATGGCAGTAAAGAAATTTTACTTTTTGCAAATATACTCTCAGTACAATTGTACCCATAAAAATGCAAATTTCAGTCAACATATCCTTACTGAACATGTTTTATGTTGGAAATATATTTTTTGGATGTTTTATGGGGATTTGTTATGATTTGGATAATTTTATCAGAATCTACCTTACAATCTGACTATATGCCCTAATAGACCTATACTTTTTTCAACCAATCAGAAGCCCCAAATCAATAGTGGTATGGGTGCCAGTAAGCGAGTTGTCTACTATACTGTCTCTGTTTAAAAGAAACTAACCCGCCAAATAACTGCACAATTTCACTACAAAACCGATTATTAAAACACAATCCAGATGTTCGGGTCCGTATCTAGCCCCATAAAACGGTTGCGGTAGTGCATTGATAGGGCAAAATAGTCCGTTTTCAACTAAAAGGATTAAACAATGTGTTAATGAAACCAGTCATTAACCATTATGCGTCGAGCTAGCGAAGCGAGCGAGAATTTATTTTATACTGAGGGCGTGCATCGAAATTGTTTAACACAAAAAGGATTTAACAATGTGTTAATTAAACCAGTCATTATCCATTATGCGTCGAGCGAGCGAAACCAGCGAGAAGATTTTTTATACCGAGGGCGTGCATCGAAGTTGTTTAACACAAAAAGGATTTAACAATGTGTTAATTAAACTAGTCATTATCCATTATGCGTCGAGCGAGCGAAACGAGCGAGAATATTTTTTATACTGAGGGCGTGCATCGAAATTGTTTAACACAAAAATGATTTACAATATGTTAATTAAACCACTCATTAACCATTATGCTTCCAGGGAGCGAAGCGAAAAAGAAAAAATTATACTGAGAGCGTGCATCGAAATTGTTTGATATTTTACCTACAGTAACATGGACATACATGCATGATCCGGAAACTTTATGGGGGGGGGGGGGGGGGGGGGAGGGGGGGTGGGTGCGCTAGGGCGTACGATATACTAAAATGTACGTATGTGGTAGATAACTCGAAAGTATATGAAAGTAAGTATGAAACTAACATGTTCCGACGCGATTCTAACTCGTATGTACCTGATACGTATGTTACTGGGCTTATATTACGGTAGTATAGCGTACGGTTGTCACAGTCACATCGACACGTGTCAGTATTACTAACGTTCGCGTTAGCTGTCTCGTTCGACGTATATGTGAGCATCATCATCATATAATCTTGATATTTGTTTTAATTCATATTTCATATAAATCATATTTCATATTTTAATATGAAATAGTTCATATCCATTAAACATATTTTCAGGAGTGTGTGGTTAACATAAACACGTATGTTAACATAAACAAGTACTCTACTTAACGACTTAACAGATCAACTTAAATTGTTGACATAGTTTGCACGTGTATTTACAAGAATTTGCTTATAGTCTTTTTCAGAAACCAGAAACATAAGGAAGAAGAGACAGATGGATCACATAACGGTTCTCCTAAGCATATACCACTTATGAAACAGAGCGAACATGTTTTTTTTATTATGTATTGCATTATGTTAAATTTGATATTTCGACTTGATTGATGTTCAGATTGGTGCTGCTACTACTACTGCTGCTACGACTGTTACTGCTGCTAATGCAACTACTGCTGCTTCTGCTACTACTACTACTACTACTATTACTACTACTACTACTACTACTACTGATGTTGCTCCGCTGCTACTTATACTGCTTATGCTGCTGTTCTGCTGCAGCTACTACTATTTATACTGCTGCTGCTGCGGCTTCTACTACTGCTGCTGCTGCTACTAATAGAACTACTACTACTGCTGTTGCTACTACTAGTCTACTACTGCTACTATTTCTACTACTACAAATATTATTATTAGTAGTAGTAATGGTATTAGTAGCAGTAGTAGTAGCAGTTCTAAAAGTAGTAGTAGTAGCAGTAGTAGTGTAGTAGCAGAATCAGTTGTTTAAGGTATACTATTATCATCAATGAAAGCCGCAGTAGTAGTAGTAATTGTTTTGGTATTTATAGGCACTCGTTCTTCATCGTATTACGCTCCTAAAGTCTCGCAATATTGGTACGCTGAAGAACTCATGCATATATCCCCATACATATCTAATAACCTATAATTATTCAAAAAAATATACCACTTTTAAGTTAGAGAGATTTCTCTTTAACTTCAGGATGTATCTCTTTTTAACGAGATATCTCTGTTCTTTTAGAGATATCTGTTTTTAAGAGATATCTCTCGCTCTGATGACTTTTGTGTATTCGTGTCGATAAGAAAGCTCATTCGCCACTGTATTGGTAACAAATTGGCGAATACTATCCCACATATTGTAGGTTAAGCACATATGTCACCAGGGAAGCTATATTATTCAGGATACTTGTGATTAAAAAAATTTATTGTTCACCGTCTAGATGTAATATACGTTGTTTTTAGTGTAGACCCATGCCTGTTACAAGAAAAAGGTTACCATGCTAAAGCACGATAAAATATAAGTTTTATCACTTCGAGATGAAAATAAATCCTATATTCAGGACAAACCAACAAATATCCTCTATAAATTTTATTTAAATTATGTAGTTATTCGTTTAAAAAGTGTCTCGTCAGTTGATTGTGTAAATCACAAAAACTACATATGCATGTTATTTTCTTCTTATTGTGACAAAACGAAGAAATTACCTCGTTATTACATGAATAGGATTTACACATGACTCAAAACACAGTTTGTTGTTACTTGGCACTACTGCGGCATTGGATAGGATCTACAAAAGGCTCAAAAAGCAGTTTGTTGTTACTGGGCACTACTTCTGCAAAACGAGGAAATTTCCTTGTTTTTAGATGGACAGGATTTATACATGACTAAAAACACAGTTTGTTGTTACTTGGCACTACTGCGGCAAAACGAGGAAATTTCCTCGTTTTTACAGGGATGGGATCTACAAAAGTTTCAAAAGTTAGTTTGTTGTTACTGGGCACTACTTTTGCAAAACGAGGAAATTTCCTCGTTTTTACATGGATAGGATTTACACATGACTCAAAACACAGTTTGTTGTTACTTGGTTCTACTGCGGCAAAAAAACGAGGAAATTTCCTCGTTTTTACAGGGATGGGATCTACAAAAGTTTCAAAACTCAGTTTGTTGTTACTGGGCACTACTTCTGCAAAACGAGGAAATTTCCTCGTTTTTACATGGATAGGATTTACACATGACTCAAAACACAGTTTGTTGTTACTTGGTTCTACTGCGGCAAAACGAGGAAATTTCCTCGTTTTTATACACATGATTCAAAATACAGTTTGTTTTTACTTGGTTCTACTTCGGCAAAAAACGAGGAAATTTCCTCGTTTTTATGCCATGAAAATGCGAGGAAATTTCCACGCTCGTATCAATGTGGCCTCTGCATGGAGCATATTTTAGCTCTTGGATAGCACTTTTATTTGCAAAGTGAAAATTGGGCGGTGTTTATTTGCATTTTTACCCTATATAAAATGCTCATTTATATAGTGAAAAAGGGATTTTATTGGCAAATCCCTTTTTATTCTGGCGCCTCTTCAATATGAAACTAATACTTCGCCTCAAAACAACCATATCTCGTATTATAATTTTGTTATTTAGCGCTTGATGGGTTTGTGTGTACTACGTAATGCCTATTTAGTGTTAAAAATGCTACAACATAACAATAAATAGCCGTGGTTTAGTGTTTCAGCGTACATCCTTCAAAACTTAAAAGTGCATGGCGGTGGTTTCAATCCCGTTTCGGGCAACTATTTTTTTTATCACATATATTCTGGAGCGATTTATCGATGCTACCTGTACGGAGGCTAAATAAAAATGTGAAATTTTACGCATCGATTTCTGCTTTATATACCAACTTTTGGGGTGTTCGTCGATTTGAAACCACTTCACACGTGACTCATTCATATTCAAGTTATTACTAGTTAAAATAGAGATGATGTAGCTTTAAGGCCTGTAAACCAAAACGAATGGTGGTTCAATTAACATTGGGAAGGCTGTCTACATTTTACATTTTATATACTATAATCTCGGGGATATTGTATGAGACAAACGCTTTTACAAAGTCAGAAACAATTTTCATTGAAAACAGTCTTTAAACATGGGTTACTGAATATTAATTTGTATATAAACCATATTTATTTGTTTTGTGATCTACAATATCTGACTGCGTTTACATTGAACAAGAACGTTATCAGAAAATTAGCGTGTAGACAGTAACACGTTATTGTATCTGCTGGTTACAAACATATCTGATGAAGATTTTCATCTCCACAACAATACTGCATAATTATCATTATTTTATGGTCGTCATTTGCTCCGTTACGCTACAAAAAATGAGAATGGAAAGATAAATTTGGAAATCCCAGAAGACGATAAACATACAAAATATATTGCAGTCTCGGTTTGTTGAGACTGCCCACGAACGGTAATGAAAACCTGTCTGCTACCGTTTACGCCCTCTAGCCACGGGTTGAGCAGAACTTAATATTTACAATTGCAATCATGTCAATAGCACGAAAGTTTGAGTCATTCTAAAGATGGTATGCCTATGACGGTGAACATGGAACCTGCAACGTTATATTTTCATACCATTTCATGGACAGAGGCTTATGGTCCGAACAAAATGCTTGGCTCCAAATGAGATACAAAAGGCGAAATAAACAAAATAGAATTTAGTTTGGAGCAAAAGTTATGTATGAACAAGGATAAAGATATCGGACAGGGAAAGCAGTATTCAAGGACGACAGTCAACCGCAAAACACAAAAACAAACACGCAAACAGACAAACGAAAAGGCAAAAGTAATAAAAAATGTAAACGACATCACAAACACAAATGGGTTGGCAATAGGGCTTCCGCCTTGGAACGGTCATTGGCAAAGTAGGCCACTGGGGGTTTAAACCGGTTCTAGGGTGCACCAAACCTCACACTTACCCTACTGTCATCCCATTAAAACAGGACAGTGTAAATAAATAAATCCACGCCATGATCTAATCTCTAACCAACAAGGCAGCATCAATAGGCAATATAAGTAAAACACAAATATGCTCGTGTAAATATAATACAAAAAAACAATAGCCTAGAAAGCCACAATGAAGGTACTCAATGACTTGGCAGAAGCCAGAGCAGTAAGAGAATACACCATTAAGGGCACGACAGGAAAGATCATGGACAAACATCAAACGCCACCGTCCCAATGGGCTTTAGGTAGGCGTCATCATAGGGTCCACAGCCTGTCCGGTCATCGTACAATTAAAGAGGAAAGCATAGTGGCGAACTGTAAAAGGGTCCACCACCAAGCATGCAGTACGTTGCAAAATGATAGGGTCATAACCTCTTTTGATAAACTTTTTAACAAGTTTAACAAAGATAGTATGAAAGTGATCATGACCAAGAATCTTACGAAGTTTATAAATCACATCACCATAGAAGTCAGGTTGTGATAGTCCTTGTCGCAGCCTGCTTATCAAAAGTTACAGTAAAAAAGCAGCCAACATATCCTAAGAATGATTAAACAATACTAAGAGACTTTAAAGGCAGGAGAAATGGAACCATCTATTCGAAATTGAAGTAAGAACATTATTTGAGAGAATGTACCACCGATATTTACACTAAAATATGGGGCTCATCGATCTCCAAAGATCGGAATGAATAAAAATGATGAAATTGTGACTGTTGGGACCCGAAAAAATAATACTACAACATAATAATACATGTTCTTCTTGTTAGGTCACACAGATGTTTAATATGTTTTGCAATATGAACTACCTTTCGTAATATGAAATTCATGATTGACATTTCGTTTCTGTTGTAGGTCATGCTAGCAATACACAAGCAATGTTGAATTGTTGCACTACAATGTGCAGTTGAAAATGCGTTTGCCCCTCACTGCTTTGTGTTCGATCCTTCATGGGCCTAGGAATCTTTAAGTGAGGAAGCTATCCAATTGGCCTGTGGACCGACAGTGGTTCTACCAAGGTGCCCGCACGTACACAAAAATTGCCCGCAGCGGCACCTGGGTCTGTCTTCATCCACCAATAGAAGCTGGAAAGTCGCCATATGACCCTAGTTGTTGATACGACTATAAATTTCAATTCAAGTCAATACACATGCAAGAAACAATAACGGTATGACGAATGATAAAAGCGGCCATGCTGAATAATAGATTTATAGATTTTAATAGATTTTACGAGTTTATATTTTATTTGAAAACGTTTATATTAACACTAAGTGGTGAACTGGTAGATGGATGTTTATAAAAGTTAATCTGAACCTTATTTGCATCAACATCAGAAGAGTTGTAAAAATTGTTCCGCTCCGATGGATAACTAAAACACGAAATCTAAAAGCTACAATATAACTTCTGTTCACACTTCACCTCTATTCAGGTTGCCGTACTCTCCAAAGACCTTGTACTACCTTCACATGGAAAGTCAGTGACATGTGTATTGACATATATGACATAAACTAATAAAGGTACACTAAATCGTCATCACAACCGATTTTGTTTGAATAGCAATTTACATCATTTTTAATACATTTTAGGTCATATATGATGATCGATTTATTTGTGGTATCGGCAGACCACCCATGTTTAGAACCAGTACTGTTTTCCTTTTGTCATCCGTACGAATCGACACTTTATAAGTTGAGTTCTCATCACAAACGAAAAACAGTTCAGAAAAACAGTTTAGATAATTAATCCTATATACAAGTAGATCTAAAAATCGAACAGGAAAAGTAGCATTCAAGGACGACAGTCAACTACAAACACACAAAGAAACAAAGTACATCTTTATATAAAGATGAATAAGGCAAGATAAAACATCACAAACATACAACGAGTAACAATAGGGCTGCCGCCTTGGAACGGTCAGTGGCAAAAAAGGCCGCTCGGGGTTTAAACCAGGTTCTAGTGTGCACCAAACCTCACACTTACCCTTATGTCAACCCAGTAAAACGGGACAGTATAAATAAAGAAATCCCTACAATGAAATATTCTTTAACCAACATTAATAGGCATTACAAGTAAAACAAAGATGCTCGTGTATACATGGTATATATAAATACAAAACACAATAGCCTAGAAAGCCACAAAGAAGGTAATCAATGACTGACTTGCCAGAAGCCTGAGCAACAAGAGAATAAACCATTGAGGGCACGACAAGACAAGACTGCAGACAAACAGCAAACGTCACCGTCCTTTTGGGCTTTAGGTAGACGTCATCATCGGGTTCACAGCCTGTCCGGTCTTCTCACAAGTAATATATATAGCATTATTTTTCCAGTATATGCGATTTATACTGCTTCTCGAGGGTCGCAGGCCCGAGAGTGCAATATAAATCGCAAACGAGAAAAATATGCTTTAAATGTTTGGTATCATAGCCATTCAATGCCGGTAATTGACATTTTGATTGACATATTGTGTGTAAACATTACAACTACGCGCGTGTAATATTGGTTAGACAATACTATAACTTCCAAATCTGTCATTTATAGCACGGCTTAAATATATCGGCAGTTATAGCACGGGTTTGACTCAGACCTTCTGGTTTATGAAAATTATATCATAAGCAAGAACAAAGGAAAACCATTGCTCTAAGAGCTATGGTACAATTAAAGAGGAAAGTATAGTGGCGAACTGTAAATGAGTCCACCATCAAGCAAGCATGCAGTGAGTTGTAAAGTGATAGGGTCATAACCTCTTTTGATAAACATTTTAACAAGTCTAGCAAGTCTAACAAAGGTAGTATGGAATTGATCATGACCAAGGATCTTACGACGTTTATAAATCACATCCCCATAGAAGTCAGGATGTTATAGTACTTGTCACAGAAGAGTTCTTAAATTACGTTTATATTTTGAAAGAAGATCAGGGTTACGATAATAAAATGTTGCAAATGTTTCACGAAGTTTATGGTAACGGTAGCTCTGATGGAGTAGCTCTATAGTTATACAAATATTACGAATATTAAAGTGCTCATCTCTAGAAAACGAATAAGCTGAGACACATAGACCCCATAAGAAGTTGCTCGGGGACAATCCCCATTTAAATGGGGATAATTAACAATATCAAAAATAAAATCATCTCTCTTTTCATAGATTTTGCTGACTACTTCACCATTTTCAATAGAGAGATGTAAATCGGGAAAAGAGCGTCCAGATAAAGATAGGTGTCATTAACATGATTAAAGGCTTAAAAAACATCTGCTTGGGTATCTGATGAAAGACTCAACATGAAATCTATTTCATAGCAAAATAAAAACAATTCTGCGACAAGGGGTGCACAGTTCGAACCAATAGGGATACCATTAATTTGTCTATAAGAGGTGTTTTTAAGGTTATGTGATAAATAGAGCCTATACATTACTTTGTTATTAACGGGACACACGGCAATCTTGAGGTGTTTGACATGGGTGTCTCAATTTATATATCCAGTATCATTTTTACTTTTACCCTGATGACTTTTAAATAAATACAATTTTAAGTATTCACTATTTCGTCTTATTATACTATAAGTTTTAATATATTATTGGTGCAATAATATCAAAAAGTAATAATATGCAAAAACAAATTGCTTGAAACTATTCTTATAATTAAAATTAATGATTGAACACATGCAAGTTATGCTGAAAAACTAGCGGGACGCCGTGAGTTTTTAAAAAATAAAGATTGCCGTGTTGCCCTTTAAAATTAAAATCATCTCTCTTAGAATTTGCTAATTATATCACCATGTGCAAAAGAGAGAGGTGAATCGAGAAAAGAAGCGTTAATATCAGAAATATTAGCTTTGTTAATATGAAGTACTTTAGGATATATATTATTAAGCATAGTAGAAAAAAAAGGATTGTCAATGTGCAATATGTCATCCAGATATCGAGAGGTGTCATTAAAGGCTTCAATAACATCTTCCTGGGTATCTGATGAAAGACTCATCTTGAACTCTATTTCATAGCAATTAAAAACAAATCTGCGACAAGTTCGTACCCATAGGAAAAGCAACAATTTGTCTAATAACGGTAGTTCCATACCTGACGAAATTATTACTTTGCCTTGCACAACAAGTTAGAGAAACTCCACTTTGCGGCGAATCAAAGGTTTGTCTGTGTTGTACCGTCTTGACCTTTCTCGCCCCGTTGTAAAGGACAAGCGTTTACCTGGATATGACCAATTTAAAGCGCATCAAAACCCTGATCAAACGTGGCCTTTTGAGGACCTGCTTGATCAGTTTCAGATTGGCCCGAGATTGCCAGCGTGTAACTGTTGGCCAATGAAAATTGAACGAATGAATGGAAGAATGGTGTTTTACGGCACGTCGACACATAAATAGGTCATATTGTGCGCAACAATTGACGAAAAATGAAGAAATGAAGTATTAATTAAAAGTTAATGTAAATATATAAAGATAAAACTATTAAAAAATAAGGGATGATAAGGTGTAATATAAACTATGTATGTAAATCAACAAATGCCCGTCAACGGGTATATAAACAAGTAAATATATATAAGAACACATTATAATGATTTATATAGTCTGATCTCTTTTAGGAAATCTAAAACAAGACTAAAATCTACAGTATCAAATAACTCTTTCATAGTATTAACATTGTAGTACCTTTGACGCATAGGATCAAAGTCTACACATTCCAATAAGATGTGTTTGACCGTTAACGGTGCAAAGCAGGGTATACATTCTGGTAATTGCTCACCTTGTAATAAATATGAATGAGTATAACGTGTATGCCTTATCCTGCACCGGGCTAGGACAACTTCCTCTCGACGAATGGGTCTACTAGAAGGACGCCATTCTCCGAGTAACGGTTTAATTGAATGGAGTTTATTGTTAACTGACAAATCCCAAGCGGTTTGCCAAGAGTTACGAATATATGTGTTAATACAACTTTTAAAATCAGTATTAGGTAATTTGGTATTAGATATATGTAAATCTAATGCTGCCTATTATTACCACGTATTCCTACATGGCATGGAAGCCAGCAGAAAATAATAACATTATCAATTATATATCAATTATAAGAGAATTGTACTTTTCTAAAAGTTGAAGCACAACTGGGTTATCATGTTTCATATTACCCAGTGCTTGAAGAGATGAAAGGGAATCAGAAAATATTACAAAATGGTCATCATCAGATTCCTGAATATAATTTTAAGGCAAGTTAAATTGCCTTAAGTTCAGCTGAAAAGATAGAGGCCTTGTCAGGCAGGCGGCTCTTTATGCTGTGTTTGTGAACAACAGCTGCTGCAGCTACCTTATCTCCATCTTTAGAGCCATCTGTGTATATATGTTGAAAGTTACTGTATTTCGATTTAATTTCATTAAATTTGCTTTGAAAGACAGTAGGGTCTGTACTGGATTTGTTATTATTACAAAGATCAAAAATAATTGTTGGTGTTTCCAAAGTCCACGGTGGAATTTGTGGTACTTTGTACTTGGCAATAAAATTTAGGTCGATTTCAGTGTCCCTTAATTTTGGTTTAATACGAAGACCAAATGGTCGAATGGCCTTCGGTTTTCGATCAGAAAGAGGTTCACAACTAGGATTTAAAAAAATATTATCGAAAGTTGGGTTTGAAGGGTTAGACTTTAACTTAATGGCGTATTGAAGAGCTAATTTGTCCCGTCTATGAGACAGTGATGGTTCATTAGCTTCAACATATAGACTTTCGGCTGGTGATGTACGAAAGGCACCTAAGGCGAGTCGTAATTCTTGATTATGTATAGGGTCGAGCATCTGCAAGTACGACTTGCGGGTCGATCCATATACTATCGAGCCGTAGTCCAGCTTGGATCTGATAAGAGATCTGTAAAGTCGCAAGAGGACTTTTCGTTCTGCTCCCCAATTAGTGTTTGCAACAACTTTAAGTAAGTTAAGAGCTTTAAGGCATTTGGCCTTCAAGTATTTAAGGTGTGGTATAAACGTTAATTTACGGTCGAAAATAAGACCAAGGAATTTTGTCTCATCCACTACTGGTATTGGTGACCAATCCAGTGTTAGATGAGGGTCTTCATGATGTTTACGAAGTTGACAAAAGTGAATACAATTAGTTTTAGATTTAGAAAATTTAAAACCATTTTCATCAGACCAGGTCTGAAGTTTATTGAGACATTGTTGTAATTGTCTCTTGATAGTATTCATGTTTTTTGCAAGATAACATATAACAAAGTCGTCAACATATAGCGAACAATCCACACATGGATTGATGCATTTTACTAAACTGTTAATCTTTATATTAAAAAGTGTGACAGAGGGTATGCTGCCCTGTGGAACACCCATCTCATGTTCATGAATATCAGAGAGGGTTGAACCCATTCGGACACGAAATTGTCTATCATCTAAGAATTTCTCTATAAAATGGGTAATCGGCCTCTAAGACCAAGGTCATGAAGATTATTCATAAAACCATACTTCCAGGCAGTATCATAAGCTTTCTAAAAGTCAAAAAATACAGCGACTAGATGTTCTTTTTTTATGAAAGCTTCCCTAATAAATGATTCAAATCGAATGAGATTGTCTGTTGTGCCTCGTTGGCGCCGAAATCCACTTTGATACTTTGTTATCAGCTTGTTGGATTCTAGGTACCAAACGAATCTCTCATTAATCATTCGTTCCATGGTTTTACATATATAACTCAATTGAACGTCACCAGATTGACCTGTCAAACTGCATATCAAAAATTTGTTCTGCCCTCATTGTTTCTGCTCGGCACCATGTTATTGTTTTAGATTTGTATAACTTTATTTCGTGTCGCGTAGTGAAATGAAACATGACTTTTTCGAAAGAATTGAGTAGCGAGGGACATTGACATTAAGGTGGATTGGAGCGGTGTGCCTTGATAGATATTGAATACCATAAATGGTAAATGATATTCAATCGGATACTATAAATGGTATTCATTGGGATATGACTTTTGTCTCAGTGAAAATATACCGCAACTGTCTCGATATTCTGTAATAAGCTTTGTGGATGATCAAAATATTCTTATTTAGATCTTAGGAACTATGAGCTTTTGCAACATTAATTTAGGCAGGAACTGTAGGTAGACGTGTAATATAAACGGGTTCTGATTAAAGTACCCCGGGGAAATGTACCACCACTTTCGGTCACGTGTTTTATTAATCCGAGCCTTCTCTGACCTTACCACCCTTTTTACGATTTTCATCTGGCTGTGTACATAAAATGCCACAAAAGCCACACAAAAAAATGGCGAGTTTATGATGTACACAAACAATACTAGTAAGGCGAGTCCTATGTACATTTTATACACCACGTGTAGTTAGTTAAACACAGGCACCCGGCACAAAGCTAGGATATTAAAATATGGACTTAGAGTGATTAAAATATTAATTAATTAATATCTGGAACAAATGTTTATATATATGTCAGTATATGATATATATACATATATAAAAACGTTTGTTGTCAGTATATAATATATATACATATATGTAAACATTTGTTTTGGTCCAGAAATCAATTAATTAATATTGTAATCAAACAAATGTTTATATATATGTATATATATTATATACTGACATATATATAAACATTTGTTTGTGTCCAGAAATCAATTGATTAATATTTTTTCATCTTTTACTATCCTAGCTCCAAACTTGTTGTGCAAGGCGTAGTACATAATAAAAAAATAAGTGATTCACAAACTTCATGGCAAGTCCACACAGTGTAATTGTCCAAACTGCCGTTAGTAAAAACGCTTTAATATTGTTACAGGCCAAAAATGTAGTATTTTCCCTAGCAAAGGATTTTTGAGTGAGAGCAATAAGCTTGTTTTTGATAATGTGGTGCGGTAAAGTTGTATATAATATAGAAAAAACATAAGTACTTACAGATGAACCTTGAACTTTATTTCAAATTTTATCATGAACGTCGCCTGAATTTTTAATAGACCAAAATAAATTAATCCCAGAGTTTTCATACGCTTTAGCACAATATTGTTTAACGTGATCTTTTACGGCAGTAAGTCAATATGTTAAAATTTTGGAGATATTTGTAGTGGTGCAAGAACTAGTATTGGAAATAAAACGGGCTTTATATGGTTGTTTGTGTAACTTGGGAATCCAGTACATCGTTGAAAGTCTGTTTTGCCTTTCGTCTACTCCAGCCTTGAAAATCTTGCACTGAGTGATATGCGTCGAAACAATATTATCTTCAGTAGATTGAACTGGGGAATACGAATTAGTACTCCCGAGTTCCTGAGATAAAACTTTGACGTAATAGAGGCGTCAAACAATAATTATATTATTAGCTGTTTTATCAGCAGGAACTAAAACAATCTTATTATGAAATTCCTGGATGCTCGATTTTAAATTATGAAATGAAAACCTAGGTCTAGGGGGAACTTCTTGAGGGGTTAGACGTATAGAAGTTAATACGGGTTTCCGCTATGGTGTTAAAAATAGTCTTTTTCCAAGTAAAAAGGAAGTTAGAGTCAGCATGTTCTCTACGACACCATTTAATACTAAAATCCTCAATGGATTGGGCGATCTGACTACGGCATGCATTAAAATCAATCACAGAAGGCAATCTATACTTCGGGCCTTTTGAAAACAAATAACGAATACGTCTTTATATACACTAAACCAAATTGCTAAGTATCAACCTAAGAATATGTCAATAATTTTCTCATTGTTTTGTGTATTTTGAGCTTGATTAGAGATAGGGTTAAACTGCAAAATAACGAGTGTAAATCGTCTGCTCTGATTGCATGAACATATTTTAAAACTGTTAAGTGAATGTGTTTTCTTAGAAATAAGTTATAACACTTATACAACTACGTATATAGGATTTTATTAAGTACTTCGAATTAGTGAAGCTTCCGATGTTCTTAATTCTAAAATATGCCAGTTAAAATTATTTTGACAACATGTTTTACTAGCATTACCACTACAAATGCGTTTGCAAAAGAAATTTTCGAAATATTTAATGTTAACGCTGAATTAGAGTTACTTGAATTTCAAACAATATTCAATTTAAAGGGAGGTAATTTAAGATTATCCATATATCATTTTTTTATAGACGGAGAATCTGCGATAAATGGGTCATTTTTTTATGTTTTTTCCTATTATTTCATACCAATTTTAAGAATTTTATATCTTTAAGCGATCTTTGGCTCATGTCATGTGTTTTATCAGCACATTTCATGTTTTCATATAAAGGGAGGGTAACTCTCAAAAGATGTAACAATTTAAACAAAAAATAAATGTTTTACAAACTATGGGTCAAAACAAAATACTTATCACATATCTATTCTAAAATATATTTAAAATAAGAAAATTAGTTAAGATACAAAAGTTGATACTTAGAAATTTTGTTCAGTTAATTACATCAAAATTACCAGTAATGACATGACCGGCCGGAGTATAGCAAAGTTTAGATGTTCTACACTCGCATTCATTAGGAGTGTTATTTACTATATCAAGGTCAGACACTATTTTGTTGTAGTTGAAAATCATATTTCTAATTGTTTTTTGTACTTATAACAAATTATAGGATTTTCGCAATTTTTTAAATATATAGGAATAGAATCAACAATGCCATTATCTCAAAAAATACTTTGTATATCAATAAAATCAATGCCCTTATTAAGATCTACGTCTACAGCCATAATATCTAGATTTACGCTTTCGAATGAAAAAAATAGCACAGATGTCAATATAAGGCTATTTTAGAAAATGTCCTTGTTGATAAATATTATCATTAAGGCCCAGTGGAAATGGTGTCTGCAATCTGCAATGTTTTCATCCACTTTAGTTCTGCTATATATGTCTAGATTTTTATTTTAAAATGTTTGGTTGCATCATCATGATCATTATCATAACTTATATATTCAACAGGTTGTACATTGACGTTACTAAAAACTATGACCTGACTGACGAAAGTGTTGGTACAGGCATTTTTTTAACTTTTTGGGATTGCTTGCATTATATTTATGCTCACGGAATCGCACTTTCAAGAAACGACTTGTTTGTCCAACATATTATATACCACAACGGGGTGCATGTCAAGTCAAAACCTAAATAAGTACGTCAATCAACATTTGAAGCTAGACATATATTAAATGTTCTACCATTAACAGTTGATTTAATGGTGGACTTGCAAGATAAATAATTGCAGCAAATGCACCTCTTAGCATTGCACTTACTTATAGAAGGAAACACTCTGCGTTTAGATTAAATAAAACGATGTCTGAATGGATACTTTCTCAAAACAGGTGATCCAAGTGGTTAAAGAAACTTTTCAGCCTTTATTAAAAATCCCGGTAAAATTATTGGAAGGAACATGGAATGAGCTTCCCGAATGGAGATTTAAAGTTGTAAGACATACAAATGGCTTAGATCTAAGAAATGTAGAGTTATTATGTGGAACTTGTATAGATGACTCAGGGTGTAACCGAACAGGAGAACTATTTATTTTAAGTGTTTTCCTTAAAAGACTCATGTAAATTTAAATGTAATACCATTCTGTGAAAGCGAAATAAATTAGTAATTATTAGGGATACTACGTTATTACGGATCAAAGATCCGTTATTAATAATAGACGGACGGTTAATAGGGTCCAAAACTCAACACAAGTATCTAATTCAAGTTCGCAAGGAAAAATTAAAGAAACTCCTATTAAAATGGACCAAAATGTCGGTGAACACAAAACCTTCAACATGGTATAAGTAGCACATGTGCTTCAGGATGAAACACGTAATTAAAGTATTTAATTATAATTGCAAACATTAACTTAGATGTACGCACACTATCACGATCCCCCAAGAAAGAACACTTTAAGACCATTATTATTAAGGGTAAACTTATTGTCATTACCTTCACAACATATATGATTACAATATTAACAAAACCCTGGCATATAACACACTTTAATAGAGAATCTAGAGGAGTTTATACCAATTTGAAATGCTATGAATTATTATAACGTTAAGTTTGTGTAAGGTATTCATTGATTCATTGTTACCATAATTATATTATTACGCGGTCCGAGTATTAACTTTCATTCCCCTTCTCCAAGAAGCGAAAACGGAAATATAAGCTTTACCATGGTTTAATGGAATTAAGGCCGAACCACGTAATGACAGATGCGAATATTTATAATAAACAAGAAAGGTATAACGCATGCGTTATATGTAGACGATTTGTATTAATGGGTTAGTTTGTGGAGGCTTTGTTCAAGTCACATGCCTGTAGTCGTCGATATGGAGATGACAGGAAGGTAAATTGAAGAATTAAAATATACCGTATGAATACAGATAAGTTTTTATTGGGTCTAAGGTATACATTATTATACATGTTAAAAGGAACATATTGAAGTATTTTCAATTAAGCGATTTACACCTGAGCTATTACAAAGGGTATTTCAGTGACCATGCTACAATATAATATAAAAGTCATATTTGCTTAAATTTTACAAGTGATTATCATATGGGCCCCATTTTTGTTCGTTTTAGTTGTATTCAGGCTCAAAACCGCTTCGGAGTTACCGTTAAGGCAATCAACTTTGCATTTTAAATGAATTACAAGTGATCTTATAGAAAATATTTAATTTCTTTATTTCTTTACTTCATTATAATACTCAAATATAAATGGGTGCCGAACGTCTAGGGTAAAAATTAAAATAGATGCCGAATGGTTTGATGCCGAAACGTCTAAGTGCCGATTCGTCTATGTGTCGAAATTGTTTGGTGCCGAAACGTCCTGAATCGATCTTGATCACACAGACGCAAAAACTTGAGAATTGTCTGCATTTATTAATAAGTATTTTTCATGTACTGATCATTGGGACCCTGCTTTAATTAGACTAATATACTCTATAAACAAGAGTTTTTTCCACATCTTAATCTTTCGTGAACCTAATGACATACATGTATTTACACTAACAAGGTCGTTTTAACTTTAACAATGTAAACAGTTGTATTTTCTATCTCGTGTTGCAAAGCCATATTTTTTCTTTTCATATTTACTCGACATGTTCTTATTATACATGTTGTTATTATACTAAACAAAAGAGATCAAAAAGGGTAATGTTCGTGCTGCTTGATAGTACTATACACCCTTCGTTTAAGTTTGTTTAAGATTCTCGCCAATACTATTATTTGATTGTTTTTATTGTCAAAGCAAGTTTAAACAATATTTACTGCTGCATAATTGTCCATCAATTCATGGTATGTTGTCTTCATTTTCGTATTAATAAGACAAACAGTTGTGTGTCGTCTGCGCGTAGCATGGCAAAGACTTAGAGATCACCTTGTCCGTCGTCTGTCCCTCCGTCCGTCGTCGTCCGTCGCACTTTAACCTGCAACCCAACCTTGGCCATAACTTGAAATGTATGTGACCTACGCTCATGAAACTTCACACACATCTTCATCTTAACCAAAGGGATGTTGCTACACATGACCAATAACTCTGACTTTTGGTAAAAAAGTGTAGTATCAGGCAACATGTTTGAAGTGTGATTTGCATTCTTTATTTTGTCTAATCTATATGTAATGCACGCATGTTTGTCACATGATATATATACGATGTATACGGCTGAAGAAATGATATAACGAAAGTTGATATTGCATGACATCTGAGATAGCTGTTACAAAAACTTTGTCATTCAATTATGTAAGACAAAACACATACGTTACACTAAACATGCTAAAAGAGAGGAAATTAAAACTAAACTGTATACAAGTATAGAGAGAAACGAAATGAAATGAAATGACTGCACCCCCTACGTATTCGCATTGGTCTTTTTGGACAAAATGAGCTCGTATACACATGACTCTTCAATACCAGAAACAATCAACAGAATGTCACTTCCGATGTTACCGGTCAAACTCACTGGTTCACAGATCTGATCAAATATGCAGGCAACTTGTAATAAACAAACACATCAGAAAACAGCTCGTGCCATCATTTGTAATTGTATATTGCTGGTATTACAACGATTATTTAAGAAATAATAAATAAGTACCTGTGTTTTATCGGTGAATAAAATACAGTTAGGAGTTCGGATGCGTAGTAATTAAATCACGAGTGCTTTAGCACGAGTGATTTAATTTCTCGCATCCGAACGACTAACTGTATTTTATTCACCGATAAAATACAGGTCCGTATTTATTATTTCGATTCTAACACAACAATTACCCCATTATTTACGCTATTGTTGGGGCACTATATATTATCTCGGAGGTCAAGGTAATAAGGCTGCTATGTTAACAGGCTCTCCCATTGGGCGCCGCCGTATGCAAAGTTCAGCGTTTCAATGCACTGTTTTTCACGTGACAAACAATTAAGTCATTGCTTACGTCATATAGCTTGCGCTGTATGACGTCAAACGTTCTCACCTTGTTCAAGATGCTTATTAATGTTATATGTACATGTGCATATGATGGGTTTATTTCGGGTGTGTGCACGGTTTGGGAGAATGGCAATTTTGTTGTAATTAACATTCCATTAAAATTACTGTTCAGTTTGTCTTCGTGAAGTATATTTACCAAGTGACGTCATGTAACGTGGCGCTTCCAACGGATGAAATATACGCGGGGAATTAATGTAACAGCTGTGTTTTATCGTAGAATAACATACAGCTGTCTCCCTTCTTTGTGTATATGGAAGACTGCGGAGGTCGTGTTAGAATTTAATTTATTATATACCTATCAATAATTATATACCTAGTATCTTCATTTTCCTACAATGGAATACAAAACCTGTATCATCTCTAGAGGTTGTCTGAATCTATTTCACTATGCTACTAAAAATAGATTTTGGAACTTCCCATACACAAATGTCAGATTGGAATGTTGGTGATTGCCCAGCTAGTAATCCATTAAGAACAATGGATGTATTAACATGAAATCAGAATGTTTGTTTGTGCATTTGTAAACATTGTGGGTTAATTAATTAATTTAACATTATCATGATTATGTCAGTTGGTAAAGTCACCAGAATTGTTTACCCATGTGTAATGAACACGTGTGTTGCAATGTAATGTATATGTTTTCATTCGCGTGTAATGTACATGTTTTCATGTCTTTCCTGTTGGTGGTTTTCAATTAATTTGACTTAATACAATTTTGTTTTAATTTGTTGTTTTGATACAATCATGCATTCTATTTTAATGATATGTAAAGAGGTACATACTAAAAGGATAATTACTGTAGTAAATGGTTCTGGGAGCTTATATCACCTCTCGTAGGTAAATGCCAGATCAGGATCGCACTTGAGGCTCCGCCTCTCGTGTGATCCTGGCCTGGCATTTACCTACTCGAGTTGATACAGACGTTCAGAACAAGTTACTATAGTTATACTCCTATTATATTAATATAAGCTAATGACTTGCGCAATGTCTGGTATTAATGTCATTTTATGTAGATTTCTAGATATACCTAGATACATGTAGATGCTATCACTAAATAAATGATACAACTGATGATATATATACCTGTAGTTGTTAATCATTGTGATGCGCATCATACATCCAGTAGATAGGTGGCATATACAAAAATACACAATCTTACTGTTATTGATGATATAATTAACAGTCAATGTCACTTTGAACCTTGCCATTTAGCAGTACTGTTACCTTGCATCAGATACTTGTTGTTTTGAGGCGAAACAAACCTTTAGCATGATAGCATTTCCACGTTTAAGCAATAACTATTCGCTTATAATGGAAATAAAAGTGCCCACTTAGCATGTTTTCTCACTCAAAACGAGGAGCGCCACCAAACGCTTGTACATTTTTTTACCGAGCATAACAGCATGTCTTTATATATAAACCATGTTTTATATACACTAGAGATTGATTGTGTGATGGTGTGTTAGGATATGTTATAAATACGATATATAATATGCATGGTATATACAGGCTATTGCATATGTGTCTGTTTAATACTGAATTTATTTATTGAGTTGGGTAACATTATGATGTGTGGCTCTGTCGAACATAATATCAATTACATGAAACGAGTTTAATAAACTCCAATTTGAAACTAAATTGGTGCTAATTTGATATTCTATTTATCACATTACTCAAAACGTGCGATATGACGTACATGCGTTGATGTTGTTGTCTATATATGTTGCTTTGGTCTCCACCGTAATATACCGAGCAGTCTGAACAAATTTGGAGATTTCCTGAATCCGTTTCTTTTAACTCTAACGAAAATTGACGAGCAAATTCTGAAAGCACACCGACCTGAACTTAAGAAAACGAGCTATGATTTGGTCTTCTTTTTCACATATATTACGCTACTTTATTATGATATTTATATGAAGGCTTTAGTACACGAATATGTTTTTGCTTTCTTTCTTTTGATAACACGATAACAACATACAATTCTTTAAAATGAAAACTGGATTGTTTAATTATTAATGGAAAAGTAGCATTCCAAATGTATATCACTTTAAATAAAACTACAAACTGGTAGCTTATATGGTTGTCCATCAGGGTATATAATGTAACCACTGTGTGATACGTAACATAAACAATCGATGCCATTAAGTCCTTTTGGTATTTGTAACTTAAAATTCTAGTTTACGCATAACATAATCAGCCAATAAAATCAGTTTCTTATGTTACGCGTAACTTAACTTTTGCTTTTGTTGTTGTCTGAACCTTACTTGCTTACCAGATAAATATTTCAGAAGCAGTAACAATTTGTTTTTATAAAAACCCTAACCTTTAAAAGGACACATAATCCGTTGATCTCCTTGTATACACCTTTCTATAACTCAGCTATGGCTTTTAGTGTAGTTGTGTTTGTCCTAATAACCTCATTAATAACCGTTTTATCGTTAACATCAGTTACACTAACATCATGTAATGTATCAGTTTTTCGCATGAGTAGTTCTCTTTACCGACAGTTAACGTTATAGTAAGCTGTTTGGTACCTGTTCGGTAGACCTATAATAGTATCGTTGTATCTTCATATGTCGTTATATATTATAATATTACTACTTGGACGTGTATGAATGCATTGTACTTATAATATCAATATGAATGTATTTTACAGATTATTATATAATATTTGCGGTACATAATGCAATTTTCAAATATTCAAAAACACATATGTCGTTATGGTTAAAGGCGAAGCGTGCTTTTAAAACGTAAAATGAAACACTTGACGAAGTATTCGGAAGCGTTAAACCTTAACGACTTACGCTATCAAGCCAATTGAATAGAATTAAACGTTACACATATTTATTTCATATTTAAACAAAAACTTCAGTAATCATATAGAACTACATGTTACAAGTACTTTAGGTACGTGGTAGTGATTTTGTATACGGGAGACAAACATGAATACTTGTATGTTGTTTAGGCTATATTATTATACAATGTAAAACAATGAAAAAATATAGGGTTGCTGACTTTTCTTCAAGTACATTTTCAAGTAGCATGCATACTTTTTTTTTGAACCATAATGAATAGCCCGTTTATTAATATATATATACAAAACAAAAACAAAATATAAATCATAAAGTATATCAAATGTATCTTCACATGCTTCATTTTAAGCCATATACCTAATACAAATAACAAATTAACATACATTTATTTTGTTATCATTTCTTTTTGCCATAGTCAATGACCCGCTTATTTTATTTTCATTCATTCGTTCGTTCGTTCGTTCGTTCGTTCGTTCGTTCGTTCATTCATTCATTCAATCATTCATTCATTCATTCATCCATTCATTCATTCATTTATTCATTTATTCATTAATTCATCCATTCATTCATTCATATATAATAACACACATATTTATATACATATACATACGTTTACATACATATATACATATATATTATGTGTGTATATACATATAATCCGTACATATATACATACATATACACATATACTTATGTATGATTAATTCATTGATTATTATAATCACTCAATTATATTTATTCTCATCATATTAAATTAATAAATTGTAATTATCCAGCTCTTGCCGATTTTCTATCCCTTAAAAAAACGAAATTCAAGGAATAGAACAGAAAGTGCTTCAGTACAGTATGTTTCAATTCATTGTGTAACGCTTTGTCTCTCAACGAGAAAAGCATTGAATAAAAATAATTGAATTTTGTATTCCTTGAAATCAATCCGAAAAGAAAGAAAACAAAACCAAATAACAACAACGAAAAAAACTACAGCAAGTGTATATACTCAATTGCTGCATTATTTGCCTTTACTTGAATGCTGCCATTTGATTTGTTCCTTTACAGAATGTATTATATAAGAGTGTCAGTGGATATCACCCTTTCGTCGTATTTATAACTATTTCTAAATTTCCAGACATTCCACTTGGTTTCATATATTATTGTATTCACTATGCTATACTTAATCGGAACGTGATAAAAACCAAGAGCTATGTCTGTGAAATAAAATTGATTTCGGGTTTAAAATCAAGTATTTCTAGTATATCTATAATAATAATTTCTATGTTTTCCCATACACGTTTTATTATTTTACAGTCAAAAAATAGGTGACATGAAGTTTCCCTATCTTTTTTGCATATATTGCACAAACCGTTAGACAGATGCATAATGTTTATTATAATAACCTGTGTTCGGTGAAAATAGCAGTATGTAAGAACTTCCACTGGTATTGTTTGGCCTTATGAGTGCTTAATATTTGCCCAAACCTGATTCCATTTGACATTATTTAAAAAAAACTTTTGCTCCCAATTGTTTCAGTATTAAGTTTCGCATTATTCGAGTTTATTTAAAATATGCTTGGTCTTTAATTTGTTTGGTGGTATAATTTCGTTTTTGAAATTAAGGATGTGTATATCCGCTATATTAAGAATCGGAGGTACTTCCGGAACAAACTCCCGGCTAATCATGGCATTTATATACTTTTTGGGAATTTCTTTTTTTGAGTTTCGATCATTCTGATATCCAGTTTTGCTTAAATTTAAGATTTTGTACAATTTTATTTTCTGAGACGAAGGAAGAATTTGCGTCAAACCAAATATCCTGAAATAAATTATATTGCTTCTTGTAAAAGTATTAAAGAACAGAGGTTTATTTGGAAAAGTTATCAATAGTGGAAGCATACGAACTTGTTCATTGTTTTTCGGCGTGTGTTATGTTCGATAAGCTACCCAAGTATTTAATGATTTTTTGTAGAACTGAGGTATTTGTCTTTTAATACACAGACCCTCGATGGAAGAACATTTGCACAAAAAAATATATTTGTGTGAATTGTCGATCAACCGATATGAGATAGTATTTTCCAATGGCATTACAGTGGTCCGTTTTAGCATTTATTATTTTATATATTGTTTTTATTTTCATGCTTAACATGACCTTACAAATGTCTATCATATTAAGAAATTGTTACTTTTGATACAAGGGGTTTCTTATCATTCCACACGAAATTTAGCATACTTTTTTCTAACTCTTTTGCATATATGTCTGGGATTCCTCGCATTTCTAAATCAAAATTTATTTTTGACAGCACAAACGTTTTAAATATTAGAATTTTTCCTTCAAGTGTCAGGTCTCTTGATTTCCAGATATGTAGGCAGTTTTTAATTATATTTTTTTTGTCTAACCAAATCGCATTATATTCAATATTGTACCCATTGCATACACCCAATGTTTTAACATAGGAGCTTGTCCAGCTAATATTATTGAATGTGTTTTATTTTTAAGATTGCCGATAAAAAGGCCCGTTGTTTTCTCTGTATTCATTTTTGCACCGGAAGCCTGTTCATATGTGCTTAGCTGGTGAAATATGCGTGGTAATATATTTTCGTTCTTCGTAAATAACTGTGTGTCGTCAACATATTGGTTTAGTTTGGCTTCAAGCTGGTGATTATCGTTCGATGGTAGATGGATTCCTTTAATGGATTTGTCATTTCTGATGGCACATGCCATATTTTCTGCTTGGATGATATACAATAACGTCGCGACCGGACATCCTTGTTTTATAGATATTGTAATATCAAAGTATTCGGAAACAAATCCGTTTGTTTGAATAGCTGTCTTTGAAGATTTTAACATCATATAAATCCAGTTAATAAAATTGACCCCCAATCCGAATTTAACCAAGCATTCCTTAATCCATTCTCAGTCTACTCTATCAAAAGCCTTTGTTTGGACTAGAAAACTTATAATCCCTGCAATATTTGCGGAGTCCGCATAATCTATTAAATCCTGAATGAATCGATTTGCCTTGCTGATGTAGCGACCGTTAACATAACCTTTTTGATTAGTATGAATAATATACGGTAAGATGGGTTGAAGTTTTTCCGCAAAGCATTTTGCAATAATTTTGTAGTCGACATTTAGCAAAGTTAAAGGTCGCCAATTTTTTAAGTTTTCTCGTTCCCTATTTTTGTATATGAGTGAAAGGATGCCTTTGCAATGCGAATTCGATAGCAAACAGTCATCTAATATTTCATTTATTACTTCCATAAATTCATTTTTAATTGTATGCCAAAATGTTTGGTACCATTCACAGACTATTCCATCTTCTCCTGGAGATTTATTTAATTTGAATTTAAAAACTGCTATCTCCACTTCGTCTAATTTGAGTTTTTGTTCAAGTTTGTCAACATCCTCAATTTGTAGTTTTTTTCCAACATTTGATACAAGTGTTCGTGCCGAATTAATGTCAATGCCTTCGGAGGTGAAAAGGGTTTTGTAAAAGTTTGTTTGTTCCTTTAAGATTGAAGTGATGTCATGTTTGATTTCGCCGTTTTCACATTTTATTTTTGACCAAAGCTTTTGTTTACCCCTTTTTTTCTCTATGTTAAAGAAATATTTTCTTGATTTTTCATTTTTTTCAATATAGTTTGCTTTTGATCTTATTTTGGCAGTGTGTGTTTGAATTTCATAATAATTATAAATTTCATTCGATAATGAATAAATTTGTTCTCTATGTTCGATATCATTGTTTGATTTTCAAAGTTGTAATTGTTCTTCAAGTATTTTAATTCGTGTGTATTTGATTACTTGTTCTTTGCAATAATTCATTGAAATAGTTTTTATTTTATGTTTTGTCATGTCCCACCATTGCTTTTTAGAGCTAAATGTATTCATTAATTTTTCCAATACTTCCAAAAGGTTTCTATTAGTTCTTTATATTTATTTTGTGATAAAAAACTAGCATTCATTTTCAATATACCAGGACCTCGCTCCACATTTTCCGTGTTGATTTTTAGTGAAACAACGTCATGGTCAGAATGTAGAAAATGGCGAATTTTAACTTGATCGATCTCATTGTCAATTGATTTGCTACATAAGAAATAATCTATTCGTGACTTCGACGATCCATGAGAATAAGTATATTCGGACTTATTTGGATATCTCTTTCGCTATACATCCTCTAAATCGAGGTCAGAGATCATACTGGTTAATTCCGTTAATCCCTCCTCGCTACCATATTTACCGTTGATCTAGTTTTCCTATCGATTTTTCTGTTTATTACAGAGTTATAATCCCCACCTACGATACTGGGGGAATTTTGCTCATTCAGTATTTCGTTAATCTTTTTAAAGAACAATTTCCTTGTAATGCCCATATTAGGAGAATATATGTTTGTGACTCTATACGTACAGCTATGACCGGTTCCGACAGATATGGATAACAAACGTCCATTGTCGTCTTGTAAAATATCAGCGATAGTGAGCTGCAACTGTTTTCTAATCAATATTGCGACACCTTTTGATGAGCTATTACCGTTATTCCATATATGTATTCCGCCCCATTGTTTACCCCATATCTCAGACTCGAAGTCGTCTTTGCTGGGCGTTTCTTGAATTAAAATGACGTCAAATTGCTTCATCTCGCCAGCTAAATATCTGCCTGCGCTTATTATTATTATCTCTTAATCCGTTAACGTTTATTGAAGCGATGGACAGAGACATTTCGTGTGCTAAGGTTTAGCTCTACTGGCCGAAGGCCAGCAGAGCTTATGGGATGCCGAGTTGTCCGTCGTCCGTCCGTCGTCCGTCGTCGGCGTCGGCGTTAACTTTTGTCTCGTTAAGACGATAGGGCCTACATTTTTCATTCAATCTTTACCATACTTTAACAGGTTGTTAATATCAATGAAAGCTCGGATGAGTTTGAAAACCAGCCAGATCGGACAAGTAACAGCGGAGTTATGGCCCTTGATTTAGTTAACAATGCTATACTGCTATATTTTGCCTCGTTAAGACGATAGGGCCTTCATTTTGTATCCTATCTTTACCAACCTTTACCACATTGTTAATATCAATGAAAGCTCGGACAAGTTCGAAAACCAGCCAGATCGGACCAGTTACAGCGGAGTTTTGGTCCTTGATTTAGTTAAAAATGCTATATTGCTATATTTTGCCTCGTTAAGACGATAGGGCCTTCGTTTTTCATCCTATCTTTACTAAACTTTACCACATTGTTAATATCAATGAAAGCTCGGACAAGTTCGAAAACCAGCCATATCGGACCAGTAACAGCAGAATTATGGCCCTTGATTTAGTTAAAAATGCTATATTTTGCATCGTTAAGATGATAGGAACTTCATTGTTCTTCCGCTCTTTATCAATCTTTAACAGTTTGTTAATGTTGTTGCAAGCTCAAACAAGTTTGTAAACCAGCCATATCGGACTAGTAACAGCGGAGTTATGGCCCTTGATTTAGTTAAAAATGCTATAGTTTGCCTCGTTAAGACGATAGGGGCTTCATTGTTCATCCGATCTTTATTAAACTTTACAACATTGTTAATATCAATGAAAGCTCGGACAAGATGAAAACCAGCCATATGGGATTAGTAAAAGCGGAGTTATGCCCTTGATTTAGTTAAAAATGCCATATTTTGCCTCGTTAAGATGATAGGGGCTTCATTGTTCATCCGATCTTTACCAAAATTTATTAGATTGTTAATGTCGTTGAAAGCTCGAACACGTTCGAAAACCAGCCATATTGGACCAGTAACAGCGGGGTTATGGCCCTTGATTTAGTTAAAAATGCTATATTTTGCCACGTTAAGACGATAGGGACTTCATTGTTCATCCGATCTTTACCAAACTTTATCAGATTGTTAATATCAATGAAAGCTCGGACAAGTTCGAAAACCATTCATATCAGACCAGTAACAGCGGAGTTATGGCCCTTGATTTAGTTCAAAATGATATATTTTGCCTCAAGATTTTTCATCCATCTTTACCAAACTTTATCAGATTGTTAATGTCTATTAAAACTTGGTCAAGTTCTAAAACCAACCAGATCGAACCAGTAACAGTGGAGTTATGGCCCTTGATTTTGTTAAAAATGCTATAATTTGCCTCGTCATACGATAGGGCCTTTATTTTGCATGTGATCTTTGTCAAACTTAACTTTGTTATTTTTTTTTTAATATTATTTTTAATTTTATTTTTTTTAATTATTATTTTTTTTAATTATTTTTTTTTTAATTTTTTTTTTTTTTTTTTTTTAAATGATTATTATTATTTTTTTTTTTTTTTTAGCTCTATGTTGGACCAGTCGGACCAGCAACAGAGGAGTTATGGCTCTTGATTTAGTAAAAAATGCTATATTTTGCCTCGTTAATACGGTAGGGCCTTCATTTTCATCTGATCTTTACCAAACTTTACCAGATTCTTTAGTTATGGCCCTTGATTGAGTTGAAAAGCTGTTTTTTAATGGCAGTCACTCGCTTCATTGATGTTATGAGAGCCGTGTTAGCCAGTAGAGCGTCCACAGGCCCTCTTGGGCCTCTAGTTTTTTAATGAATATACAAAAGTCGCTGTTAAATTGCTCATTATTTTTTACTCTGTTTGGCGGTTCGTGTCGCTGACTTGGGTGTTGAGGCAGAGTTATTACTTCTTGACCGCTTTTTCATTAGAGTAGTCATTTCAAACTCGTCCGAAATTCCGTCCAATAAAAAGGAAGTAAAGTTGTTGTACAAACTTCGAGCACCCTCTTCATAGACATGATTACCTTTGGGATCGCCTGCATTGAACAATTGATTTACGATTTTGCCATTCTTTATAAAAACATAATTATTGTCAATATAGTGCATGTATGTTTTGTCTGTGCAATAATCCAAAATGTGATTGTTGACAAATTTCGAATCCTCATTAAACTTTTTTACAACAACACTCTTACCAAGTCTTGGCATTATTCTTGAAAATGCAGTTGGCGTCCTCGGCCATTTTTTTGCTATTTTGTCAAGAGCCAATTGGCAATGTTTAGCAACCTCATGCTTTTCTGCTTTAGGAATGTCATTAGTTCCAAGTTGCATGGCAATGGTTGAAATGTTTTCAAAATTGGAACATACTGCTTGGTCAATGATAGAGTCAACGTTCTTTGCTGTTTGACCAGAAATAGACACAGTCTTTATGGTGCTGTCCTTTATGTGCAGTCTGCCACAATTTGAGTCACCCAGAATTAAGTGCGACTTATTTGCATTAAGTTTACAAGAGTTTTATCCTCTTCAATTGCTTTTCCCTCAGTTTGGTTAACACAGTTGTCGGTTGTCTCCAATAGCGTCCGTTGCCCGGTGTTGTCCGATGTGTGCTCGTCTTGTTTGTCCGTGCGTACTGTTCCACTGGCATGACTGGAGGTTACATCTGGTACGGTTGGCCAAATGACTTTGTTGGTTGTCAGATGGTTGTCCTCGTGCTCGTCCGTGGAGAACGCCGGTTGGTCGTCGCCCAGGTAGCGTCGCTTCGTAGTGAAGTCAACTACCGTGATGTAAAATCAAGACTCGTTTGCACGTGATCGGCACCGTTGCCATTTGCCGTGTTTCTGCATTCATAATTCTCCGCTAGTTGGCCCTCGAGAATTTCTCCCGCATATTCGCCGTAAATCGGGGCATACTTTCCACGGCACAATTGTTTCTTGTATGGCCTTCAAATTGGCAGAAATGACAAATAATATCCCTAGGGCAGTCTTTTTATTCCTTATCTTTGCTTTTGCAATTCCAGCACATTTTTGAACTTACATCCTTTGTGTTATCGGGGCATTTAAAGTATTGGTGGCTCCTCAGCCCACAATGTTTACACGGCGTTCTATTGTTGTCCGCAAACACTCTCAATGTAAACCGACCAATCTCCATCGTAAGGGGACACAGTTTAAGATTTTCAAATACCTTGTTCCATTTTCAATGTTTGTGCACTTAATTTACCTCTCGAAACACTCCCGGCAATAATTTCTCCATACTGTGACATCTGAAGAACAATAGTGCTATCCGGCATCTCAAAGGGAGCATCTTTTATTGTCACATTGATAATAATGTTTTCCACGTCTGTAATATT
Organism: Cyrtodaria siliqua; assembly: GCA_037043455.1. Classification (NCBI taxonomy): domain Eukaryota; kingdom Metazoa; phylum Mollusca; class Bivalvia; order Adapedonta; family Hiatellidae; genus Cyrtodaria; species Cyrtodaria siliqua. Next base: position 30,152 of record JAWPHD010019104.1, read on the forward strand.
TATAAATCTGTGTTGCACACGTAAATCCCCCAGAATTAAACATCCTGGGAGTTAACCGTTATAATGCAATTTTTTTCTGTGATTTGAATTGCTTTTATGTCAGATTTATTGATATGACCCTCTAATGATGAAATCACTTCTTCGTGAGAGCGTCTTTTTAGAAATCTCGTGCTGAAGTGCACGGATAACGGCCTTGTCAAAACGTCCGACATTTTGGAAACGAACAAAGGTGGTAACGGCGGGAAAACGCATTCAGGTGAAAATGACCTTAATATGTCCAATTGTTCCCCGCAAATACTTTTCGATACAGGGAAATATAATCAAAATACTTCGAAACCAACTAAATCCAGTGAAAGCCGCCGAAACACATATAAATAAAGAAAAAGTCAGAGTTCGTCGACTCACCGAAATAAAAACGCCGCCATTATACAAGGGCAGACCAGTAGCATGCATAACTTATTTCAAATAATTTTCCTGCACAGCAAGCCGTAACGATGAGCTTCAATTACTTGTTAAAATCACTCACGGAATGCAACTGACTAGTGGCAAATACTGTGTTTTCTCAAAATAGAGTATACTGAACAAAAAAAAAGAAACATCCGACTTGTTTGCTGATATTTCCATAGGCCATTTCTTTGTGGGCGCATAAAAGCGTAAACAGCGTTTCAATAAAACAATGTTTGATGTCTATAAGCAAGCACACTTAAGTGAATACTAAATATCCCATTAAAAAGTTTCACATTTGCCAAGCAATTATATTTGAATGATGATATGGAAATGTTAAAGGGAGGTAATTTGATAATTGTTGATAATAAAAATCTGCCATCTACACAATCTGTGTTATGTTTTTTTTTGTAATTCTTTTGGTAAGGAACATATAGAGAATAGTGTAATGTTCGTAGATTTAATTTGTTTTTTGTGGCCAAAATGCAGGTTTTAAGAGAAAGCGGGCTAACTCTGTGGTCTACTGAATTTTTCAAAAACATCTTTGTTTGGACTATTGTTGGCGGTCTATGTAATAATTCTTAAAACATCATTAATTGGTTCCTGTTTTACTGTCTAGACAATCAGCATCAACATCATCGGAGGTTTCTTTTTTTTCAGTGTATATAGCCGATCTCGAACTTAAAAGAACTTGTGTGATTGGTTAGTATTGGTCTACCTGAGCCGAAGGCTCAAATCAAATGCGAACTTTTGGGATCACCCTCTGTCCATTGTCCGTCGTTAACGTTACTTAAATGACCTCCTGATAAAAGTAGATAGATATATAGATATAAAAATCGAACAGGAAAAATAGCATTCAAAGACGACAGTCAACCAAAAACCCACACAGAAACAAAGAACACATTTAAAGATGAGTAAAGGGCCAAATAAGACAACACAAACACAAAATGGTTGACAAAAGGGCTACCGCCTTGGAATGGTCAGTGGCAAAAAAGACCGCTGGTGTAGTTTGTGTCTGTGGGGTAAGGGGGTGGGGAGTGGGGGTGTGGAGGCGGGTTTAAACCAGGTTCTAGGGTGCACCAAACCTCATACTTACCCTACTACTGTCATCCCAATAAAATGGGACAGTGTAAATAAAGAAATCCCCGCCATGAAGTATTCTCTAACCAACAATGCAGCATTAATAGACAATATAAGTAAAGCACAAAGATGCTCGTGCATTTATAAATACAAAAAAACAATATCCTAGAAAGCACCAAAGAATGTACTCAATGACTTGGCACAAACCAGAGCAACAAGAAAACAAACCATTGAGGGCACGACAAGACAAGATTGCAGACAAACATCAAACGTCACCGTCCTTTGGGGCTTTAGGCAGACGTCAAACATGAACATGGACATTTTGACTTCGCATGTATGATCCTTGGATCTGTGTGTTTTAAGTATGTTTTATATTCATTTACCAAGTTTCAAGTTTGTTCAAATGATGACCTTGTGGTCAAATTTAGCACCGCCGCGTAGGTCACAATTTTGCATAGAGTTAATTATATAGGTAAATATTTAAAAAACATATTCTCTGAAACAAGAGTTACGAGTTCTATATATGTTTCATTCGAAATACGCTGATGGTGCTCGAACAAATATTTTGCACCGGCTCAGTGTCAGTTTCACATAAAAGTTATATAGTAAACTCTAAAATATACTGAAAGAAAAAGATTTAGTCAGTATGAAATCAATATCCTTTATTTTTTCAATGAATCGACATATGTAAATAAAAAGTGTATTATATGAATATTTAAACCATTACCCATACAGATGTAACCGATGAACAGAATAAATTACGTAAGTGCATTACATATCTATTCGTTAACACCATAGGGGTCAGATTTAAAAATCACACTATCTGTCAATATCTGGTATGCCCTCCATGCAAGCAATTTACAACACAAGACCTTCGTCGCATGCTGTTCATCAGGATCCACCATGGAACGAATGATTAATGAGAGACTCGTTTGGTACCTGGAATCCAACAAGCTGATAACAAAGTATCAAAGTGGATTCCGTTGCCAACGAGGCACAACAGACAATCTCATTCGATTTGAATAATTTATTAGGGAAGCTTTCGTAAAGAAAGAACATCTAGTCGCTGTATTTTTTGACTTGGAGAAAGCTTATGATACTGCATGGAAGTACGGTATCATGAATGATCTTCGTGACCTTGGTCTTAGAGGTCGACTAGCAGTTTTTATAGAGAATTTCTTAGAGGACAGACAGTTTTGTGTCCGAATGGGTTCAACCCTCTCTGACATCCATGAACAGGAGATGGGTGTGCCACAGGGCAGCATACTCTATGTCACCCTTTTTAGTATAAAAATTAACAGTATAGTTAAATGCATCAATCCTGGTGTGGATTGCTCTCTATATGTTGACGACTTTGTTATATGTTATCGTGCACAAATATGAACACTATTGAGAGACAACTGCAACAATGTCTGAATAAACTTCAGACCTGGTCGGATGAAAATGGTTTTAAATTTTCTAAATCTAAAACTAATTGTATGCACTTTTGTCAACTACGTAAACATCATGAAGACCCTCATCTAACACTGGATGGGTCATTAATACCAGTAGTGGATGAGACAAAATTCCTTGGTCTTATTTTCGACCGTAAATTAACGTTTATACCACACCTTAAAGACTTGAAGGCCAAGTGCTTTAAAGCTCTTAATTTACTTAAAGTTGTTGCAAACACTAACTGTGGAGCGGATCGTAAAGTCCTTTTACAACTTTACAGATCTCTTATCAGATCCAAGCTGGACTACGGCTCAATAGTATATGGATTGACTCGTAAGTCATATTTACAGATGCTCGATCCTATACAGAATCAAGAATTACGACTCGCCTTATGTGCCTTTCGTACATCACCAGCCGAAAGTCTATATGTTGAAGCTAATGAACCATCACTGTCTTATAGACGGGACAAATTAGCCCTTCAATATGCCATTACATTAAAATCTAACCCTTCAAATCCAACTTTCGATAATGTTTTTAATCCTAGTTGTGAACCTCTTTTTGATCGAAAACCGAAGGCCATTCGACCATTTGGTCTACGTATTAAGCCAAAATTAAGAGACACTGAAATCGACCTAAATTTGATTGCCAAGTACAAAGTACCACAAATTCTACCGTGGACTTTGGAAACACCATCAATTATTTTCGATCTTTGTAATAGTAACAAATCCAGTACAGACCCTACTGTCTTTCAAAGCAAATTTAATGAAATTAAATCGAAATACAGTAACTTTCAACATATATACACATATGGTTCTAAAGATGGAGATAAGGTAGCTGTAGCAGCTGTTGTTCACAGACACAGCATAAAGAGCCGCCTGCCTGACAAGGCCTCTATCTTTTCAGCTGAACTTAATGCAATTGAACTTGCCTTATATTATATTCAGGAATCTGATGATGACCATTTTGTGGTCTTTTCTGATTCCCTTTCATCTCTTCAAGCACTGGGTAATATGAAACATGATAACCCAGTTGTGCTTCAACTTTTAGAAAAGTACAATTCTCTTACAACTGATAATGCTATTATTTTCTGCTGGCTTCCAAGCCATGTAGGAATACGTGGTAATGATAGAGCTGATAGTGCTGCTAAGGCAGCATTAGGTCTACATATATCTAACACCAAATTACCTTATACTGATTTTAAAAGTTTTGTTAACACATAATTCGTAACTCTTGGCAAACCGCTTGGGATTTGTCAGTTAACAATAAACTCCATTCAGTTAAACCGTTACTCGGAGAATGGCGTTCTTCTAGTAGTCCCATTTGTCAAGAAGAAGTTGTTCTAGCCCGGTGCAGAATAGGGCATACATGTTATACTCATTCATATTTATTACAAGGTGAGCATTTACCAGAATGTATACTCTGCTTTTCACCGTTAACGGTCAAACACATATTGCTGGAATGTGTAGACTTTGATCCTATGCGTCAAAGGTACTACAATGTTAATACTATGACCGAGTTATTTAATACTATAGATTTTAGTCTAGTTGTAGATTTCCTGAAGGAAGTCAGACTTTATAAATCATTATAATATATTCTTGTATAAATTTACTTTTTTATATACCCGTTTTCAGACATTTATTGATTTACGTATATAATTTATATTACTACCATTTCATCCCTTACAAGTAAATAGTTTTATCTTTATACATTTACATTAATTTTCAATTAATCCTTCATTTCTTCATCATTCATCAGTTTTTGCGCACAATTTGACCTATTTATGTGTCGACGTGCCGTAAAACACCATTCATTCATTCATGCGACGACATTCCTAGTGAAGCGCGTGTTCCAAATCTCTGACGTCATTGACGTCGTTACGTTCACGCGCCTTACTACCAAGATTATCCTACAATTGTTCTATGGGTGACAGATCCGGCAAACGGGCTGGCCAATCAAGGGTCTGGATGTTGTATTGCCTCAGAACTGTTCTAGTGTGTCGTACGATGTGGGGAAGTGCTTTGTCTTGTTGCACAATGTCTGCATATCAACAAGAGAACAAACCGTTAAGGGTACGACCAGACAAGATTGCAGACAAACATCAAACGTCACCGTCCTTTTGGGCTTTAGGTAGACGTCATCATAGGGTCAACAGCTTGTCCGGTCATCGCACAATTGAAGAGGAAAGCATAGTGGCGAACTGTACATGGGTCCACCACCAAGCATGCAGTGCGTTGCAAAATGATAGGGTCATAACCTGGTTTGATAAACCTTTTAACAAGTTTAACAAAGATAGTATGAAAGTGATCATGACCAAGGGTCTTACAAATTTGTAAATCACGTCACCATAGAAGTCAGGTTGTGATAGTCCTTGCTTCAGAAAAGTTCTTAAATTACTTTTATATTTGGAAAGAAGATCAGGTTTAGGATAATAAAACTGTGCAAAGGTTTTACGAAGTGTATGGTAATGGTAGCCCTGATAGAGTAGCTTTTTAAAGTTTACCAATATTAAAGTCCTCAACTCGAGTACAAGCTTTAGAAAAACGAATAACTTGCGACACATAGACCCCATAAGAAGTTGCTCGGGGAAAGTCCACATCTAAATGGGGATAATTAACAATATTAAAATTAAAATCGTCTCTCTTATGATATATTTGTCTAATTATTTCACCATTTTCAATCGAGAATCGCGCGAAGAAGCGTTAGTATCAGAAATATTAGCTTTGTTAAGTTGAAGTTTTTAGGGTATATATAATTAACCATAGTAGCAAAGAAAGTGTTGTCAATATTCAATATGTCATCCAGATACTGCGAGATGTCATTAAAGGCTTCAATAATATCTGCTTGGGTATCTGGCGAAATACTCAACATGAAATCTCTTCCATAGCGATATAAAAACAAATCTGCGACAAAGGGTGCACAGTTCGTACCCATAGGGATACCAACAATGTGTCTTAAAAGGGTCGTTCCATACCTGACGAAAACATTATCTAATAGGAAGATGAGTGCTTCACAAACGTCCTGGCAAGTCCACATAGTGTAATTGTCTTAACTGCGGTTAGTAAAAAAAGCTAATATAGTGTAGAGAAGACATAAGTGCTTATAGATGGAACTTGACGCTTATTGCAAATTTAATCAAGAACGTTTCCTGATTTTTTAACAGACCAAAACAAATTAATCCCAGAGTTTTTATAAGTTTTAGCACAATATTGTTTGACGTGATCTTTAACAGCAGTAAGACAAGTAGTTAAACGTTTCGAGATGTTTGTGGTGGTGCAGCACTAGTATTTGAAATAAAGTAGGCCTTATACGGATGTTTACGCATTAAGGAATCCAGTACATAGTTGGTAGTCTGTTCATCAATATAGGAATTAATGCTACCGGGTTCCAGAGATAAAAACATTGACGCAATGTAGGCGTCAAACAATAATTACATTATTAGCTGCTTTATCAGTAGGAACTAAAACAGATTTATTATGAAATTCTTGAATTTCCGATTTTAAATCACGTAAGGAAAACCTAGGTCTCGAAGTTAGTAAAGAGGGGTTAGCATTATAAAAATTAATACGTGTATCTATAATTTAAAATTATGACCTTTTCCACGTAGAACAAGAAGTTGGGTCGCGTGTTCTCTACGACACGATTGTATACTCAAATCCTCAATGGATTGGGCGATCTGACAGGCATTAAAATCGATAGTTGAAGGTAATCTTACTTAGGACCTTTCGAAAACAGATTCGGAATACCTTTATCATATCAACAATATCAAATTTACCAATTATAACATGAATGTTATTTACTATACCAAGGTCAGAAACTATTTTGTTGTAGTCTAAAATAATATTTCTAATAGTTTGTTTATACTGATACAAATTACAGGACTTTCGGATTTTTGAAATATTTAGGGATAGAATCATCTACATGATTATCT